>CP139507.1:317879318-318175585 GCA_021014915.2 Artemisia tridentata subsp. tridentata | reverse complement strand
ATCAATCCAGCGCTTATTCATCAATCCTGCATTTGATGACGTCATACGCATCCTGTTATATATAATATGTAGATATATATATATATATATATATATATATATATATATATATATATATATATATATATATATATATATATATATATATATATATATATATATATATAACTCTGGGATCTGTGTTCGTTCGTTGAAGTATATAAGTTTGGCTAAAGAGATCGTTGTTTATAAATCAAGGTTGATTTATGATAAGTTATGCTACGCGTTAAATATTAAGTGATTACGTATATAAAAGTTTATAAGTTATATATAACTACGTATATAATTATTATAAAATGTGACACTAAATGTCGATTTGTGAGACCAAACATATTTGTTTCGGGTTTTGGGTTCGTGAAATATTATTACAAGTATAAAATCAGAAATAACCTTTGGGTTTTTACAAAGTTGCATTTTATACCCTAACGGCATAATCTTTGCACCGTTAGTCCTCGGTTAAGTTTCTATTTATATTTTAAATCTAAAACTTTTAATATTTACATTTTATACTCAAAAGTTCCTAAATTTACAGTTTTCATCACAAGATTATCAAAATGACAGTTTTTACTTTAAGTTTCCAAATTTGGCAGTTTTAGTCCTTCGGTTAGCAAACTTTTGCAAAACAAGTCCAAAATTTATAAAAATCAAAGTTTACTATTTTTATTTCATAAATAAGTTTAAAATAGCTTAGGTAACTTATAAAAACTGCTTATTTTTGTCGAGAGCTTATTCTTAAGCTTATGGGCTTTTAACGAGCCGAAGTTATGGCCCATTATGGGTTTTTGATCCATTGAGTTTAGAAGGGGTTTGGGCTTGGTTACGGGCTCATTTTAGGGTTGTAAAAACATAACAATGAGCTTATACAATCAGCTTATACGAAAAGCTTATAACTAGCTTAGTGGGCTTATAAGCCCATCGCTTATTTTTTTAGTGTTTCTGAAAGTTGTTGCCCGATTGATTACTTTAGGTCTAAATAAGGTTCGAGATAAGTTTACTAAGTTGAAAGAAATACGTGACTCGTTAGTTTGGTAGCTTGACTATCAAGTCGAGTTATAAGACTTATGTGTTGTATGTCGAGATAAGAAAATACGAGACCAAAGCTAACGTGACTTAGCTTATTTGAAAACAGTTTTAAAAGTCTCAAAATTATTCTAAGTGTTTTATAAATTTCGAAAGTGTCCAACATGACTTAGATACGTGTGATTTTTATCGTTGGTATTTTTATATAAGGTTCGAATGACTTTTGTTCTCGATAGTTAGCATGACCAACATTTAGAATGTCGAATAACATATATGTGTTGTTAATATAATTAACGAAATATTTAGGCAAAGTGAATGATGGTTCGCGATAGAAATGAAATTCATAAAAATATATAATATGAGAAAAGTTCGAAGTTTGCTTACTTCACCTCAAAAGGTGGGGCGTATTATGATATCGAGACTGAGTATGGCTAGAGAATGAGTGTGGCTCGATTCTTGATCCTCCAAGGATGTAGGAACGAGTTTGATATGGTCCTTGGCTTTGCTCGAATGCCTTGAAAATTTGCCAAAGCTAGGCGAATTCAGGAACTATGGAACACTTAGTAACTTTTTGAGTTGGATGTATTTGTGTTGATTGAATACCGAGAGTTTGAGGGTATTTTAAGGGGGATTCATTGAGTATTATTGTGAGTGAAATGATGAGGTATAATGAGGGTGTAAGAGTGTCATTGAATAGTCAAGTTTGAGTGTGCCAGTGAGTAAAATGATGGTGGTATTTTGTTGTGTTAGCCGGCGCTAAGGACCAAGAGGAAGGGATAAAGTGAAGTTTTAAGTGTGGGTTTTGTGGCTTGGTCGAGTATTTCAAGGGTTCTAACACATTTTATACATGATCAAAATAGATGTAGTGATCACTTGATAGTGTGTGTATATTCGATAAGAGCACTAACGAATTTTATTCGTTAGTCAAAACGTAGGTTGGGTCGAGTTGGAAGTTATACGAGACATCACTAGGCCAAAATGTGAAACTTGGGTTGTGTTCACAATATGTCGAGTGCGTTGAGCTTTGATAGATTTTAAACAAGTAAATGTTCGAGTTAAGATGTGATGTTTGTTTCACTCGATTCTCGGCTGGGATGAGAATCGAGTTGAGCAAAATAGTGACATGGTTGTTAAGCTAGATTGTTCGTAATTTAGCCAAAGTGTTCGATCCTTGAGCAGCCAAATCGAAAGTTTATATATAAAATTTTTGGGCTTTGGTTCATTTTGGGTTCGCTTGGTGGGCTAGGCCCAATATAGTTACTGAGTATTTGTGAAAATTTTCGTGAGCTCGGGAATGTATTTGATCACGTTTGGTTAATTGACGAAACGTATAAACGTTAAGTATTAAACGTTAATGGTTTTAGATAATCTTCGCGATTTTTAGACTATCAAGGCTCGTGTGTAAGCATCGTTTCTAGGTAAATGGTAATCACAATATCGTTGTGATTAAAATTAGTATAGCATGAATAACAAAAAAAATTTTGTTACCAGTAGAAATGGTTATTAAATAACGTAATGATTCGTTAATCATTTATTAGCATTCACTATTCATAGGAAAAATTACGAGAGGTTACACACATAAACTTTTCAATTGAGTTAAGACATTTAAAATACGAATATTTCGCTATGACTTACCATACTGATCTAGGTCGCGTGTCGGAGCGGTTGCACTGTATTGTTGATTGATTAGCAGATTGCTATTGTTTTAAGGTGAGTTTATAGCCCCATTTTTATACGTATTGCTTTTATAAACCTTGGGGTGAGAAACATGCAAAACTGTTTTCATGGACCAAAATGACTTTGTTTTTATACACACTTGTATGCGGAAACCTAAGTTAGCTGAATCCCATTGCGCCCACTATCATCAACCGTCAATTCCTGCTGGGAAACGCGTGTGATATAAATAGATCTATTCACCCCCCGTTCGGTTGGCTCGGCATAGTCAATGCGAACGTATACCATATCGAAATTTGACGAGTGTCTGGGGATTAACACTCGCGGGCACCCTTTATTTTCTATGCCAGTTAGGCATATTGTTTGTCTAGTTCGGTTGGATGAGCTTAGCGTTTGCATAGCGGGATAGTGTGTGATTTGCTGAATTGTCGCTGAATATTTGCTATGGTCCATATGTGCTTATTTACTTTAAACCTATGAACTCACCAGCGTTAGCTGACTTTTAACATGTTTTTCTCAGGAAATTAAGAATGTGTTTACTCAAGGCAGGGCATGGCGATGGTCATAAATTTTGTTGGAAATGTTTTTATTGATGCGTTAAACTCTGAATTTGGGATCGCTTTGTTAAATGGGCTACATTTTATTTGAAATGAATTTGATGTATGACAATATATCTTTGAATATGTAATGTATTTTAAAACGGATTTTTAATCCGTTCTCTATATCTTGTGTTCTGATTATTGATTTAGTAGCACCCAAATATGTATGCTTCCGCAAATTCTTGATTTTGGGGGTGTTACAATTATATGGAGCTTCTTCATTTTTTTGTTTACAAGTATTCTTCTTTTTTCATTCGTAGCATACTCCTTTTGACAAATTTGTTTTGTAAGCTGCGGGTGTTGGCCCGATAAGTGTTGTTCTGATTTGCATTGTGGTGGATTAGACGCATACCCTTTCTGAATGCATGAACCCAGAGATGAGTTTGCTTCTTTTCTTTTGGTTTCCATGTTTGCCGTTAATTTATAAATGTAGTGTAATTATTGGTTTAATGAAACTAATACATTGCAGCCATGTGCTTAAATAGATGGAGTCCACTTTATAAAAGTCACATCAAGCAACTACATTGGTGTTTAGATTAGGAAAGGCGTTATACATGCTGGTACTGCGCATAATGAAACCAACCCATTTTATCAGGTTCAATGGTCATGGTTGATGGTGTAAATGGAACATATTACACAGCCACAACAACAAAGAAGTTGGGCAGTGACGGAGTATGTAATAAACATGTAGGATTATATATAGTTGAAGCATGTTTGCTGTTTTTTGTTAACATAATTTGGTTTGTCAGCAGGCTATGCTCGGAGATAGCAAATAATGGACAAGTTGTTTAGGTAATCTTATAAAATACATGTTATATTTGTTTATAACTTTTATCTATAGGACCTGTAATGCAATGTGGTTATTGCATTATAGCACAGGGTGCATTATAGCACAGGGTATAAAATTGCTTATACAAATTGCTTATCCTATCCATAATTTTTTCAACTTTTAGTTTAGCTTTTAACGTATTATCTTATTGCTTATACTTTTTTTATTTTATCTTAATTCAGTGAACAATAAGTTCATTGTATGATGGAGAGATGTGAATTAGGTGTTGAAATCAGGCTGGAGTAGGTGAAAGTTACCGTTCATTGATTGTCATTGTTCACCGTATCACTTTCACCATCATTTGTATACTTTGTGCTTTCGCTGCTTTTAAGGTACATGGATGATTATATTTTGTTGTTCAAATAAGCCTATTTTCATGCTATCTGAAAAAACAACATGCTTCTGAATAAAAGAATCAGATACCGGAAAAACAAGAAATTTGGTTCAAGTACTGGCTTCACTACTGCAATCTACTCTCTTTCTTCTAATTGCAATTACATGTATTCGCTGATCATGATTAGGATATGCTTGGCTCACTGAATTTTATGATATTTTTCAGCAAAGGTAGCAGAGGTGGTGATACTTGGTGATGTGGCTCATGCTTGCAAACTCAAGTTGACTCTCAACTTCCATCTGTTGTTGATTTGGTCGGTATCTGTTCGCCCATATTTATGACACTAACCTTGAGCTATTGTTAAATATATGTGAAAGACATCTTCTTTATGATCCAGGCGAAAGCATCCTTACAGTTTCCCTATGGTGAAGTGTCGTTAGAGGAGTACGTGGACCAGGATGAGGAGGGAGAGCTAGCAGCTCTGAAATTGGTAGTTAGCGCGTAATTGAAAGATCAGCTTCTTAATGGCACGTGTATTGCTGCGACACCAAAGTCAGTGCCATACATCTCTTTCTGCAGAACTCAAGTGAGTATCAAACAGCCCTTGGCACGACAGTAAGTGCGCACTAAACTTAGAAATAAGAAAACAGAATTTGCTTGGGGCTTTTCCCGAAAAAATTCTTGGGCTATTTTGATCCGCCTCAAATGATCCAACTGGCCTGTTGTCCAGTCCCCCCCCCCCCCCCCCACCCCGCCCCAAAAAAAAAAAAAAAAAAAAAAAAAAAAAAAAACCATTGGATAAGTATAGCGAGATCCAGAAGCTTCATTCATCTTCACTATTTGAAACTAATGGCTTCACGTTATAGCGTTTCCGCCAGTACCATTAATAAGATTGCTTATCCGTTTACTACTCTATCCTACATTAGTTAACCAATTTAAGGGTGTTTGGGAATGCTTATCCAAAGTTTTTTTTTTTTTTTTTTTTATTTTTTATTTTTTTTTTTTTTTTTTATTTTATACATTAAATGAGTAGCCCTAATAAGCAATTCCAAACACTCCCTTATAAGTGAAATAAGATTTCATCTATATACTACGTACTTTTAGGTGGGATATTATTCCTATGAAGCAAATTCCATAGTATATTAGACCATTTTACAATTCTTTTAGATGAACGACTGAAATTGAGAAGAAAATAGTTAAAGAAGGGATACCAAATACTGTTGTCGTTTCAAAAGAATTTGTATATATGATTACAATTCTTCAACGTGTTTAATGCAGGTATTTGAGCGTCGCAGCGTAACCGGCCACGTGTTAGTATTCCTTTGGAGTGACATTAACGGAATATCTCAGGTTGAAGTTGTTGTTAAGATTCAGCAGAGAGTATGTCACGGCTTCGAACAACTTAGGAGAGGTGTATAAGAAGAAAAAAGAACATAAATCTGCTGTTAGAACATTTGAGGAAGCCTTGGTATTTGATCCCAACAACAAATTTAAATTACAAAGGGATTCCCCAAGGGTGTTTTTTTCAGGCCTTTCACTGCAAGCATTGGGAAGCTTACCTGATGAGCGTGTGAAGCGCATGTGGGTTTACAGTTAGAGCCTGTTTGGATTTTGTTATTTTGTAGCGGAAGAAAGTGGCCTAGAGAAATGTACTAAATGCATACCGTTCATTATATGTTTTAAGATTATTATTAAACATATACTGAGGTCTTTTTGAGATGGACATTAGGAGTTGTAAGCACTGTTCTTATCAACGGTTACTCAATTGATACTTTAAATGACTATACGTATCAAATAAGAGTTGTATATCACATGAGACTTTTATTTGTTGTTGTATGGTGTATAAGACACATTAGCTTAGTACTACAAGTATTATGCATCTTTTTATGCTTTAAACATAGATAGGCTGTAAGAACTTCCAGGTTTAAACGAACACATCATAAGAATTGCAATGATCAACGGGTGAAACGACGGACAGCCGCAAGTGGTAATTCTTTTTCCTAACTCTTTTAGTGTTTGTTCGGTATTTCTTATAGAACTGCTTATAGGGAAATTTCTTCTTAAAATACGTATCAAAGAAAAAATTATTCTACTTTATTTCTACAAAATTGGCCCGCTCAAAAAAAAAAAGAAAAAAAAAAAAAAAAAAAAAAAAAAAAAAAAAAAAAAAAAGGGGGAAAAAAAACAAGCCCGCCCGCAACGTGGCGGCCAACGCCATTCTCGTTAGGCTAAAGTTTCTGAAACATTTTCTTCATTAGCTATCTTTTCTGTATGTTTGAGATTGATCAAACCCATCCATTACTTTTCAATGTTTAAGAAAATTTTGTTACCCATAAGGTTGACCCTAGAACTTAGAAGTACTTTTAGGTGGATCTGTGGATATGGGCTAACATCTATTCTTCAAACTTTTATTAGGCCTATTTATCATAAGACTACGCTTACATAATGGTCCAGCCTATTAGGAATTTAAAGAGGAAAAATTAACACATTATCTATTTTGGTTTTGCTGCAATAATGTTATTTTGGTTTTGCTGCACCAAACACGTTTTATATGTGCCATTCCAGTATAAGCGGTCTTAAAAGCTTACGATGCCGCAATCAGGGCGAAACAAAGATATTGATCAATGATTGTGTCATATAAGCTTAGGTCGAGCCAAACGGTATAAACCATCTATTCAAACTTTTAACGACATTGGCATGATTACATGCGTATATAATTTCATAGTTTATGTATTCATGCAATTGTACACAATCACACATCTATATATATTTGAACATATTCACCCTCACAGGTTCATTTGCCAGATGTATTCATGCAAGCAGTCTCCCTACTCTTCGGGTTTAACTTAAGGTAAAGGTATGATATGTCTACACTTCACCTTCCTCATACCTTGCTCAGACTAGATTACGTATTGTTATTGTTGTTGTAGAAAATATTATTTCTTTTAGTCCGATGGAATCATAATAAACATAATGATATCAAGTGTTTTTCTTTATAAATAATTATGCCTTTTGGCAACTAAATAATTTATCATAATTTAAAAGTTTTCTTATAGCACAAGTTTTAAGCCATAAAAAACAGTCGTCTAGACACAAGATTATTGTGTGTTTGTCTAAGCTTATGTTATGGGCTCAAACTTACGTTTTACAAGCGTTTTATGACTGATAAAGAATAAGATGACATGCTCATTCATGGTGTTTGGGTTAGTTTATTATGTAATTTAAAGATGTAATTTAAAGATGTAAAATGACGGAATAGCACGTGTATATTAGAAATTGTAGTTGTTATAAAAGTCTTTTGCTATGACATCATTTAAATAAGTCCACTAATCCTCATATAAGCCACATTTTGAGCTTATTAAAAAAAAAAAATAATAAAAAAAATAAAAATAAATAAAATAAAAAAAAAAAAAACAACCCTCATACAAGCTAATAAACTCAAAAGGCCCATAAAAGCTTAAACAAACACCTTCTAAAGCTTAACACATATTACATATAAGAGCATATCCGATATGATCACTAAATGTACTTTTTGCATTAAAATAGTGCAAAGTGCATCAAAATTTATCTCTAATGTAAACACTAAATATCATACTATTTTAGTGCATTAGATAGTAAATAATTATAAATAAATAAATAAATAAATAAATAACGCATTAAATATATTGCATAAACACTATTTTTTGTTTTAAAATTCATTACTTTTAATGATCCTTTGATATTTGGTATAAATATTAAAAATCTATACTACTAAAAAAGTACGTCCTCATATTAAATGAGGAGTCTTAAAGCTTGAACTCATCTACCAAAACATCCTGCAGTTACGAGCAAAAAGAATCTGAACCATCTTCGAACACTTACAATACCATTATTTATTGTTAAGTATTAAAGCTTAAACCGACTATGAAAATTTATTTCAGTATACGAACCATCTCCAGCAATTAGAAAAAAACAAATATAAATAGTTGGGCAGTTTTTATTCTTAAGTGTTAAAGCTTAAACTAATGAACAATCTCCATCAATTACACCAAAAAATAATATAAAAAGCTTGGCACTTCAAGTTCCATCTCATTTCACAACTGACAATTAAATCTCTACCACTAATCGCATTTATAAAAACTCATTCATACATGCGGTGATGTGCCATGTGACCAATAACACTCATAAACAAAATCCATATCCACCAACAACAAATCCACATCTAACCTATCCCATCTCCAAACATAACTACCACTGTTCCAGCTCTAAATAAAAATAACCAATCAAAACAACGGCTGCCTTACAACCACTCCGCATCTCACTATACACAACAAGATTCGAACTAAGAAAAAAAAAAAAAAAAAAAAAAAAAACAATGATCCCAGGTTTGTTCTTTAGATGTTTCAAATCTTCAAATATTTTCATGTTTGAACTTTAAACCATCATAGATCAATAGAAGCGTTACTTCTTTTATTATCTTAAACTCTCAAAGAAAGAACAAGAACAAGAGTGTTTATATTCTTTCTTTGTTTCGATCTGAAAAACGCAACAACCAAACTAAACCTACCCGAGACCTCAGTTGGAGATCTTGAAGACGAGTCGTGCCTCAATATGCATAGAAAGATTAAAAAGGGTTTCTTTTGGTTATGTACTTCGTGGGTTAGATATCAACAACAAAGTGTAGTAGTTGTGATTCGGTTAAAGATGGAAGAAATAAAGGATTTTGGGATTCGGTTATTAAGAGAAGCAAGCACCAAAGAGATTTTGTTGGTATGGTAACTAAAAGATGATATGGTGATTAGGTTTGTATGGTTGTGAATGTGACTGCAAAAGCTACTGAATAAAGAGGATGTGATGCATTCTCCTTTGGTTTTCTAAAAAGAGGCGGATGAGTATGAGTTTAGGGTTAAGAGTCCAATCTTTAGGGTGTGCGTTACTTTTATTTTAGGTTTAAGAATAGTTGGATTGGTTTGTTGTTTTAATCAAGGTTGTCAGGATCAGGATCCCACCTAGGATCATTTTCGGTTTTGCAAGATCGTAATCGTAGGATCGGATCGGGATCGTAAGATTCTATGAAAATGTATGTATTTTTGTATAGGGGTTGTAGTTTTATATTTCTATATAATATTTAATATGATAAATGAATCTAAATGGATAATAAAAGAAAAAGTTATGTTTTCAAGTACCGTAGTAATAAAATATTAGATATATTGCAATGCATACTTGCACAAAGTTACTACATACGTGCACCAACTTCTTGCTTCAATGTTTTTTATTGTAGGTTTTTCGTGATAACATTTAGATTAATGCAAAAAGATAATGTTAATTTATTGGTACATAATTCTGTGACTTTTTTGTTACAATATATAGATAAATGCAAAAAAAATAATAAAAAATAATAATAATAATAATAATAATAATAAATTAATTAATTAATAATAGGCGATCATATACGATCCTATACGATCCTACGATCCTGATACGATCCTACGATCAGGATCGCGATTTTGACAACTATGATTTTAATTGCTATTTTTGGGCGGTGTATTACAATTTGTTACACGAAAACTAGACCCAATTGTTGGTAATCCGATTTTTAGACTTAAATTTTGGGATGATTTTGTGGTACGTTATTATATCACATTCTCAAAAGATACATCCACCCGCCTTACTCATGTACTACCTCCCTCTCAAAATAAGTGTCCAATTTGACTTTTCTGAGTCAATCTGCTTCAACTTTGACCTTATCTATTTTTGCGGGTGTTATATAATACTTGATGCAAAATATATGAATGGATTGAGTTTTAATTATATTTTACGTTGGTATAATTTTTCATCAAGTATTATATAACACACAAAAAATATTCAAGGTCAAAGTTGAACCAGTTTGACTTTGAAAAGTCAAACTGGACATTTATTTTGGGACGGATGGAGTATCACTTTTAACTTTTTAAGACACTGAACATCATATTTTTAGCACATAGGAGCCTGATACTTATCATACTAAAGTAATGGAAACCACTAATGGGACTAAATCGTTCACTATTAGACCACATCTATCATATTGTTATAATCATAAATGCATATGACCAAAGTAGAGTTTTGTTAAGATACTATGGTTGATTGCTTCTAATATTACACCGGGAACTCAAGAGATTACACCGTTTTCACCTGCAAGCTGACCGAGGAGGGACAGTATGCAGTTGACTTCCATGCACTGCAAGCCTATTCCAAATGTGTTATAATGCATACCTTTTTATTTGTATTTATGATCGAGAGTTACTTTTTATATTTTAATTTTATCAGTTTACTTACTCATTTTTCATATGGAAGGACAAAACTTGAGTCTTTTAAGTTTGAAATGGATGTTAACTCATTAGATCGCCTTCAATCAATCTTTTACGTAACTGTTAATTAGTGTGTTTCGTAGCAAGTTAGCCAATGTTGGTTTGACCTTTTTTTTTTTTTTTTTTTTTTTTTTTTTTTTTAATTCTAAGGCATGATTTTGGTTATATCTTCTTGACACATTATGCACCCAAATTCATAGTATTATCTAACTTCTTTATCTTGAATCTTTCTTATTGTCTTTCCTTTTCATCTTGATATAAAGGTAACTGTTAATTAGTGTGTTTCGTAGCAAGTTAGCCAATGTTTTTTTCTTTTTTCTTTTTTAAGTCTAAGGCATGATTTTGGTTATATCTTCTTGACACATTATGCACCCATATTCATAGTATTATCTAACTTCTCAAGAAAGGTTTTATACTTGGTTTAAATGAAGTGCTATTATAAGTTAACAATTAACACAAATTAAAACTTTGTATACAAATTTTATATCTTAACAAAACAAATAAAAGAAATAACTCAGTAAAAAAAACACCGTATATCAATAACACGTACTCTTAAAAACAAATAAATAAATATAAACTGCTTTATAAAATCAAATTAACAAAATTAATATTTTTATCAAAATGTTATGTCTAAGCTCCGTGCGCGTGTAATTTTTGTATAAAAAAGTTTTAGACACAAGCAAAAAAAAAACAAGACATGTGCATCGTAAACGTAGAGTCTAAACCCATTATATTGTAAGCCCATTGTCTAAAACTTAGAAAAAAGTAAAGAAACAAAACAAGAAGAACTAAACTATAAACTCAACAAAATAGTTACATCTACCTAAACATTAACAAAATTCTTCCAACAATCAACAAAATTCTCCTGAGGCAGGCCGAGTTATAGATTGTTTTTTTTATTTGAGCCTCACCATTATACTAACAACTCAACAATTTACACAAACATTATGCGATGAACAATTAGATAAAACCTGTGTGTATCACATGGGTTCGTAATGCCTCGTATGTTTATAGGTTTCTCATCAAGTCGGTCAAAACGAATTCAATATTATCATATTAGTTCATTTATTTTTTACTTGTTGCATTATTGAAACTTTTTAGCATTATAATTAGAGATGCAAGTTCTAACAAAATTTTTTTTAACCGGTCGACAAAATCGAAACCGGTTTTTTAAAAAACTGTTTTTTAACCGAACCGGTTAGACCGGTTTTTGATTTTATCACTAGACCGGTTTTTTACCGGTTTTAACTGGTTTTTTCAAATAACCGGTTTTAACCCGTTTTTTTAATTTTCTTTCTATTTTTTTTTACTATCCGTTAAAAAAAAAAGCAAAAGAAGTTGACAGCCTTAAACAACTATCTCAAACAACCAACAAATCTACACCACCTCAGTCATACACATCTCACGTCAAAAACAAAAATAAAATGGTTCAAAGAAATTAAATTATGAAATAAGATTCGAGTCATGTTTTTTGTATCTTGTAGGAGATTATAAGACCTTTATTGATCTTAATTCAAAAACCAACTCATAAGAGATCTTAACATTCAAATGAAAAAATAACAAGACCTACACGAGACCTCCTTGTGGAGATCTTGAAGTCGCACATCATTTATTCACTCAAGGAGTTAGTGGGGTACATGTGCTTCAGTTTGTGATTGTTATTCGATTTAAACTGTAAAAATGTAAGGGGTTCGTTTGGGTTTGGTAATATTCTTATTACAAAGATTCGAGTTTGATAGCAATATGGGTCGTTCATCTGTGTTTATGAGACTCGGTGTTGGTCAAATGAAATCAAGGGTCGAACTGTTGTCAGTTTTCCTTGATGGAGTTATAAGGATGGAATTTTACTTGTACTTGATCCGTGTGTTTTGGTTGAAAAAAGGAGATGCCCGTAAGATGTGTAAACAGAGGAGATGGGTGGCGTTTTTACTTGTGTGGAGTGATTAGGGTTAAATGAGTGTGTGATAAGTGGCTTTATATATGCTAAAGATTAGGGTAAAACGAGTTTGGCAACCCGCGCGATGCCGCGGGATTGCCTTGTTGATAGTGTTGTGAGTAGATTTGTTGCTGTGACCAATTTTCTAATCCTTTTTGTGGTACTACAATTGTAAATCAGTTGATATATCCAAGTCTCAAGCTAAATGCATTCGTATTTTAAGATAATGTATAGCACCACACAATTAGCTTCATCATTCACAGATTATGAAACTATACATTGTCACAGACATTCAAATTTATAATCATCTGCACATATATAATATTATCAAAGCAACTAAGATGGGAGGATCCTGTGAACCTAATGCGCGATCCAATATTGATACCATGCTGCATAACCAAAGGTGCACCTTAAATACATTGTTAAGACAATAATTAATCAAATGCACTATTTCGCCCGCTCTACCAAATCAATATATCACAAACACATACATAGGCAAATCATTGGATACTGTTGTATTAAGGTTAAGATAATGTGAAACTTACTTTTTTATTTTTTGACTGTATCTCCAGATTAGCCATATAATTACACCTAAAACAACCGTTCCAGTTACTGATGCCGCTATAACTGCAGTCTTGGATGCTTTTTTAGCACCTAGGGAGAAAAATGGCATAAATAAGTGTAGATTTCAATAGAATGTGAGTTGGAAGTGAATGGAAGGGAATATGTATAAGAAAATGGCAATATCAAATATACCTAATTCTGAACTTGCGAGACAAATAAAAAGTGTTTCTCCACCTTTCTCAAATTGTTCTATATCCATCAGATCACCACCCCAGATCAAACACCCGATTGCAGTGGTGTCTTGGATTTTTTTACCGCCTGGGGAGAAAAATGGCATAAATAAGTATAGATTTCAATACAATGGGAGTTGGAAGTGAATGGAAGGGAATATGTATAAGAAAATGGCAATATCAAATATACCTAATTCTGAACTTGTGAGACGAATAAAAAGTGTTTCTCCACCTTCCTCAAATTGTTCTATATCCATCAGATCACCACCCCAGATCAAATATCTGATTCCAGTGAGGTGGGCATATGCGTTGCATGAACAATTATTGCACTTGGTTTTCATCATAAGTACGGGATGAAGGAAGAAGAGTTATTCTGATTACATCCCCCAACTGAACCCATTTCAGTCCCATGTCAGCATCCAAATACATCCACTTCAATCCCCATTTTAGCATCAAAATCCACTCCCAAAGCCACGCATTTCAGCCTCCAAACGCACACCTATTTGAGCGACAAAGAGACTATGTATTTCAGCCCTTAAACCCATATGTTTCAGCACCCAAACCCACCCAACCCCAAACTCACCCATTTCAATCTCATTTCACTATCCAAACGCATATGTTTCAACACCCAATTAAGCACACAAACAACCTGATTTGCGTGCCTTGCTAACTTTACCTTTTTTTGCTTTGTTTCTAATCGTACCCTTCCTTTACTCTGTAAAACTCAACACATCATCAAGATCATCGACCAAAACACTTGGACTGTTCTCGGTCACAGTAGTTTTTGATTCACCTCACCCTGTAAACATAAAATTCAGAATAAGTCGGCTAAAACTGTGGCAATTTTATCTAATTTAACTTTTTTTACCTGTTTGAGAATTGGAGATGAACCATGGAGTTTAAGAACAATGTCTTTTTTTGCAGTGATATCATTTAAGATAATCATTCGGGTCTCTCTTTAAGATCGGCATTCGGGTCTTTAATATCGTTTCTCGGGGCGATAGTTTTTGTGTCACCTAACAACATCAAAACATACATTCAAGATTAATTCAATTTGGACAACACCACATCTAAAAAAAGTTTTATTCAACATGTTTTGTTACAACGGCACATGTAAACACCCCGTAAATTCCCAAATTAATCAGATTGTCACCAACTTGGTCATATATAAATAAAAACAGATATGATTGAGGTTAACACGTTGACGTCTAGACGGATAATCGGCATTACCTGATACACTTGCCAAAAAGCATTGCAGCCGCTTTAACCTGATTTTCATGTGGTTGATTTTTGATAAACTCATGTTGACTAATCTCAGTAACAACCATAGCAATGTCTTTCCTACTTCTTTTCCATGGAACCCTTGTCACATTTTGCACAACTTCTGCTACCAACACCTCTCCTCATTCCTATAACTGCACACAATTATAAGTCACGAAATAAAACGTTTGGCGACGCTCAAGAGCACATTACTGTAATGGACCAACGTTACAACCCCTAAAATTAGTTTGTAACTAAAATCAATAACATCAGAGAAATGTATAAAGTCTCAAATGAGGCCATAGTTACAGATAGTTGTAATGCACATGTAAAATATTCAAAACCGCTAATGCTTACCGTGTACTTAGTAGACGATCCCCATTCTCTGTTGTGCTTGTTGATCTTGTGTCCTGAATTGCTATTGAGTGTTAAGATTCACTGTTTTTTTAGTCAAACCATTTACGCCTAATCCGGTCTTTTTGAGCAATGTGCGATAGAACCTTTTTCGGGACCCTCATTAATACCTATAACAGGAGCAAATTTCTAAGAAAAAATGTAGCCTAAACTCTCATTTATGTTGACTAATATAAATGCAACAGATACTCATTTTGGACACCATGGTGTGATCACATAAAAACATAAATTTTGAGAAAGCAAATTTTTCAAAATAATCTTGGTGATCAAGTGCTCAGTTAATCATGAGCTGTATACTAATTAAGTTAAAAACGCGAACCTTTCAAGCATTCTTATGTATCTATTCTTATGCATAGATACACTTGAGGAGTTAAAACTTTGTTTTTACAAAGTTTGATTGTTGCAGTCGTTCAGCTCCTCAAAGTAAGTATATCAATTAGTTCATAAATGTTTACTATAACCGAAACCCCTTACTATATCCTGCCTACAACAACCAAACTTTGTAAAAACAAATTGATATACTTACTTTGAGGAGGTGAACGGCTGCAATTATTCTTTGCACGTGTAACACCCCGTGCCCGCTATACCAAAAATTCAAAACTTTTTGACTTTGTACGCGGAAACGCTTGAACCATGACCCATACATGAACAAGAGACTTTAAATATTGATAAGACTATAAGTAGTCTACTCAGACTAAAAGTAGTCTACATATACCAAAAGTAGTCTACACAGACCAAAGTAGTCTACACCGACCAAAAGTAGTCTACACAGACCAAAGTAGTCTACACAGACCAAAAGTAGTCTACACAGACCAAAGTAGTCTACACAGACCCGAAAGTAGTCTACACAGACCCGAAAGTGACCCGTGCTACCATATATTCACTTCAAACTCACTCAAGGCCATTAACATAACATACAAAATCATTTACATACCTAATTAAACCGAAATAGTACTTTAAAATTAGACGGGTCATGCACCATAACCCATTTTTGACCCATTTCATGACAAAAGCCACATACGACTTTCACAACACTTCAAACTCAACCAAAATCATTACTTTAATACATATAATATGTTCCAATATACACTTGACCCGTTTACACATCAAAATGGGTACATTTACCCTTTTGCCAAACACCCCCCTTAAACATTCACTATAAACCACTTAACGCACTTGGACACACCGTTAACCACCCAAACTTTACCAAAAGCATTACACGACTTTGACACACATTATAGGACTCATAAAAGAGACTCTCGGGGGTACAACATTGACTCAAGCTCGGTATTCTACCTAGCTCCTATGCTTATTATCTCCCGAATCCGCTTCCAAATCCCTATGCTATAATCCAAGCCAAGTTATCCTCATCGCCATTAACCTACAAAACGTTGACAACTAAAAGAATAAGCTTACGCTTAGTAAGTAAAACGATAATCACATAATATCATACTTCAAATCAAACACATAAGCATCACATATCTCCAAACACTTACTTAGCTACTCCACTCTCTAATTCTTGCATAATCACCTAACATCAACTTACCATCACAACCAAATTCACCACTTAGATCCTATTCATCCTAGCACATAAGCACATATCCAATCTCTTATCACTAACCACAAAACATACATAACACATACATGTTAGACATCCATATAATACATGCCATCATCATTTTACTTACCTTGGTCCAAGCTAAACAACATCAAGAACATCATCATCATCATAAGCTTCCATCATCATCATCATCATCGGTCATCATCATCACATAATCAAAAACCTAATCACATAATACTCAATTACATAAACAAGGGTTACCAAACCCATCAAAACATAACCATTTTCTAACCCATATCATCATATGATCATATCTTGATCATATGATGAAACCCCACTTTCTTTCTCATCTATAACAAGACATAGATTACTTACTTGTGATGATTATTAATGAGGGAAGGCTATAGACACATAATCTTCATCATCTTCTTCATGGATCATCACCTAGCTAGTTCCCTCCTTTTTCTCCTCTCACTAAAAACCGGACTTCAAGTCCCATCTCAAACAATGTGGAGAATTCTAGAAATGACTAGTTATAACTAGTTAGGTACAAGTTTGGGATGATGGCAACAATGGCCCCTCTAGTCCTCTTTCTTTCATTTTAGCCACAACTAACTTATAACACTTATAACATGTTTAACACTTGGCAACTTAAGCCCCTTTAGTTGCACATTATATTTTACATAACCGCTTTAGTCATATTTTGACTATCGGGTTTGACTAAAACACAACATATGTTGACTAGTCAATCACGAAAGGCCCTTATCTATTTTCTTCTAGGGTGGGGTCCCAACACCTAGGAAACGGGTCTAACAATTCTACCCCCCTTATTTAGATTTCGTCCCCGAAATCTTTCGTTCTTTACTAACCAACATCTAGTCACATAACCCCTCTCATTCCTAACACCTTTAACCCCTAGTTTACTTAGTTCAACGATCTAAGTGATCTTGCAATTCTATACACACTATAGCACATCACATGCCCTAATCCACATTACTCCCGCTTACTTCTATATCACACAACTCCTGCTTAGATTTTACATAATACAAAACATACTTATTACAACTATCCATCATTCTAATCTACTCTATTATCGTCACTTCACAATCCCACTTGCTTTACCCCCTACTCTCATTCTTATACTACTTGATACTTAAGAAACTCGTACTAGTTGACTTTACATGATCACACCCGGCTAATACGTTCACATTCTTTTATCTTCATTCATCATCTTTTGCACCACACCGCAAGGCCCATCCTATCATCATTACAATTTCTCCACTCCATCAATGTCCTTCTAAGTCTCAACTAAAGCCATGGTCTAACTCTAATCCTCCTATCTTAGTCCTTAAAATTTCTACGAATTCTAAACTCTCGCTTTCTACTTTTCTAACCCTACTCGTGCCGTGTCGGCAACACATAGCCCACTCGTTTATAATTCCTCATTTACATGGAGAGGCGTCCCAATCGATGTAAATCAAGAAATATAAACTAGTGGTTATGTACTCCCGACATAACACCACTACTCCTAATTCCCAACCTAACTTTTATTATTTCATTTTCATTTTATATTTCATTTGATATTTAAATTCTTCTATTTTCTAGCTTGGATCCGCTTTACTTTAACATTTTTTTCCCGAAAGGACTTTCACACATGCCAAGGATGTAGGCAATCTTTGCCTGTGAAGGCAATTGCATTTTTATCCCGAAGGATCTTTAACATTCATCCCGAAGGATTCCTTAACATTCCTTTACTTGGGCATCCCGATGGATACCACATTTAATATTCATCTCGAAGGATCATTACATTCATCACTTTACCACTTTCACATTTTAACATCGGATCCAAGCCATAAGCACCACAAACACACATTATTACATTCGTTTATTATAGTAATTACCGCTAATCACCTTAGTAGTAATATGATAATTTTAGAACAACGCCCTTATCTCATACACACTCCTTACATTTTTAATCCGCCTTAGTTATTTTCACATCTTTACTTTACCTCTTGCATTCTTAGCCTTCGTTAATCATCTTCACATTCTTACTTCACATTTTAGTCCACTCGACTGATTTACATCTAGACTTCTCACATTTTACCAATTGTAACTCATGCATTCATTATAGTGATTACAGCGCCGTAATATGATAATCTCAAGACAACTTCTTTATCTCACACATACCCCTCTCATTCTTTCTTACGTTTTTAATCCACCACATTTTTATTTCCATATCTTATCTCTCTTCTTTTAGTCTCACTCGCTTCCTTTACATATAGATCTTACATAGATCGTCAACTACAACACGTTCATTATTTATTAATAATTACAGCTAATCGCCTTAGCCGTAATATAATTATTTCATAACAACACCTTAGCTTCACACATATTCATCTCATTTTAGCTATTATTACTTAGGAAGTTTCGCTCTATTTCATCATTTTCTCAATCACTATGCCTTTTCTCATTTTATAACTTTTCTAAGTTCATTACGGACTTATTATGCCTATATTTTTATTTCATTTCTTCACCACACACATTCAACGTCACCACATGTTCATACTTATACTCCTAATACTTTAACTCTCCACTAACCCGCCTCTAATACCTCTTTAATGATCACCATGCTAAATATAAATGCTCACAAGGCCATGCCTTGATCATCCCTATTATACAAGTTACGCACTTTCATTTTTAGTCACATTTCTTATAACCCACTACACAATCTTATTACACCTATTCACCCTCGCTAACTACCATAGCACATAATCACATAATCATATAATAATTACCGAGACAGCCCGAGGTGCACGGTAATCCTATCACTCACACACCAAGTCTCCCACAACATATATCACACAAGACACATCCCTAAGTCCCCATCATACTACCCATATAACAATCACATCATTCGTTTCAAACTCTACATCCACATCCTATAACTCACAAACTATTAGCCCGCCTATCTCAAACTTAACTTAACGCGTCTACGAGTGGTTTAAGTCTAGGCAACCTAAAGGAAACCTAATTCACTTAAACCTGGCTCTGATACCAAGTTGTAACACCCCGTGCCCGCTATACCAAAAATTCAAAACTTTTTGACTTTGTACGCGGAAACGCTTGAACCATGACCCATACATGAACAAGAGACTTTAAATATTGATAAGACTATAAGTAGTCTACTCAGACTAAAAGTAGTCTACATATACCAAAAGTAGTCTACACAGACCAAAGTAGTCTACACCGACCAAAAGTAGTCTACACAGACCAAAGTAGTCTACACAGACCAAAAGTAGTCTACACAGACCAAAGTAGTCTACACAGACCCGAAAGTAGTCTACACAGACCCGAAAGTGACCCGTGCTACCATATATTCACTTCAAACTCACTCAAGGCCATTAACATAACATACAAAATCATTTACATACCTAATTAAACCGAAATAGCACTTTAAAATTAGACGGGTCATGCACCATAACCCATTTTTGACCCATTTCATGACAAAAGCCACATACGACTTTCACAACACTTCAAACTCAACCAAAATCATTACTTTAATACATATAATATGTTCCAATATACACTTGACCCGTTTACACATCAAAATGGGTACATTTACCCTTTTGCCAAACACCCCCCTTAAACATTCACTATAAACCACTTAACGCACTTGGACACACCGTTAACCACCCAAACTTTACCAAAAGCATTACCAAAAGCACGACTTTGACACACATTATAGGACTCATAAAAGAGACTCTCGGGGGTACAACATTGACTCAAGCTCGGTATTCTACCTAGCTCCTATGCTTATTATCTCCCGAATCCGCTTCCAAATCCCTATGCTATAATCCAAGCCAAGTTATCCTCATCGCCATTAACCTACAAAACGTTGACAACTAAAAGAATAAGCTTACGCTTAGTAAGTAAAACGATAATCACATAATATCATACTTCAAATCAAACACATAAGCATCACATATCTCCAAACACTTACTTAGCTACTCCACTCTCTAATTCTTGCATAATCACCTAACATCAACTTACCATCACAACCAAATTCACCACTTAGATCCTATTCATCCTAGCACATAAGCACATATCCAATCTCTTATCACTAACCACAAAACATACATAACACATACATGTTAGACATCCATATAATACATGCCATCATCATTTTACTTACCTTGGTCCAAGCTAAACAACATCAAGAACATCATCATCATCATAAGCTTCCATCATCATCATCATCATCGGTCATCATCATCACATAATCAAAAACCTAATCACATAATACTCAATTACATAAACAAGGGTTACCAAACCCATCAAAACATAACCATTTTCTAACCCATATCATCATATGATCATATCTTGATCATATGATGAAACCCCACTTTCTTTCTCATCTATAACAAGACATAGATTACTTACTTGTGATGATTATTAATGAGGGAAGGCTATAGACACATAATCTTCATCATCTTCTTCATGGATCATCACCTAGCTAGTTCCCTCCTTTTTCTCCTCTCACTAAAAACCGGACTTCAAGTCCCATCTCAAACAATGTGGAGAATTCTAGAAATGACTAGTTATAACTAGTTAGGTACAAGTTTGGGATGATGGCAACAATGGCCCCTCTAGTCCTCTTTCTTTCATTTTAGCCACAACTAACTTATAACACTTATAACATGTTTAACACTTGGCAACTTAAGCCCCTTTAGTTGCACATTATATTTTACATAACCGCTTTAGTCATATTTTGACTATCGGGTTTGATAACGCTTAAATCTAACATGTTTTTAGGTGCGTTATTGCTAGTTTTGTGCATTATATTTGGTTATATTTGCATGTATTTGTTGCTAAATGATGAAAAAGTGTGTATGCAAGTAAATATAGCCAAGTACAGGAAAAATGGAGGAAAACACGAAGAAATGAAGAGATTATGCACATAAGGGGAATTACGAGAAAGAAACCACTTGATACTTCAAAGAATTGATGAGACCAAGACTTCTATGCTTAATGTATCAAGAAAAGATCAAGTTTTATGAAGGAAATCAATGGTACAGCGAAGGATCAAGCAAGTAACGAGAAATGAATAAAAGAAAACAAAAGTGTACGGCAGGAACATCCATCCGATCGGACGCCGCCCGCATCCGATTCGGATGGAGTGAAGTTAGAAACACCGAGAGCTCCAACCGATCGGTTGGAGCCAAATACCGATCGGTTGGCCAAAACTGAAGTTACAAAATTGCATTAAATGATGAATTTAAGCCCCATAATCATTGAGGCTTATCATTTCTCAGCTGATTAATTCATATGGACGTTTTTACTTGGATAAGAAGGGTTTCCTCACTTATTTAAGGAACCCTTGGTTAATTTGCAAAGAGAGTTCTTTTGGGGAAGTGACATAACCTAAGAAAGCTACACCACTAGTATTATTATTGCCCAAAAGCTTGGAGTTGCTGTGAAAACGTCCAGGAGATCTTGAGTTCGAGTCTCAAGAGTTGCGTCCGTGTGTGGAGTTGTTTACTTGTGATAATAGGCGATTGGAGGAGTGTGGATTGCTATAGTTCCACAATTCTAGTTCTTGTAATTCCTTGATAGGTATTTCTTGTTGAGTTATCAATGAACTATTTTTACTTTTACTATATGATGAATGAAAGTTTGGTTAATTATGTGTGTTTGGTTATGATTGTTATGGAGTAATTTAGTTATACTTGTGTGTGGATGATGTGACAATTGTTGGAGTAATCTTATCATTGTGATGCATGAAAACATATCTTGTTTTATGAGTTTGTTGAGATAAAATCTAGTCTTGCTTAATTGGTTGGTAAAAACATTTTCAAAGATTCAAAAGGCCGAAAGGAGTTTTCTTTATGTTTTTATTCCAAAAAGTTAGTGCACGAATTAGTATGGATTGTGGTGTGTGACAAGCAACACCTTTACTCATTAAAATGGATTTGGAAACGATTTCATCACGAAAAAGGCCGAAAGGATTCGTAGGAATTCTTGAGATAAGACATGCTTTCAAACAACACAAAGGGCTTAATAGAATTATCGTAGTAGTTAATAATGGCCGAAAGGAGTTAACTATGAGATTGAATTCTTAGATATGATTTCTCATGATAAAAACCATTGATTGTGAATCATTCATTTTAAGTTGTGCATCATTACAAGTATCACCCAACTTGATTGGTTACTCTAAACAATTGTCATGGATCCTACACACAAGTATATTTGTTTTTGATTGATTGAACCTTGCTTGTTTATTTTTTTTATTTGCTTCAAATTGGATTGACACTCCATTTTGCTAAAACTTATTTACTAAACCTAAACCCCAATTCCCTTGGGACGATCTCGACTTACCCACCTTTACTACCACGGACGAGTATACTTGCTCGTATGTGTGATTAGAGAATTGGATAAATCGTGTTTATAAATTTTAAAACTTGAACACAAGACACGCACATCAAGTTTTTGGCGCCGCTGCCGGGGAATTGTTAAGATTTTCTTGGTAGTTGGGCTTAGTAGTCTTAAGTTTTTTTTTAGAAAGCTAAAACAGTTAAAAAAAAAAAAAAAAAAAAAAAGTTTGGTTCGGACCAGCCGAATCGGATGGATTTCCATCCGATCGGTTGGTGGTCTCGTTAATATTAATTTTTTTTTTGTTAAGTAATTTTTGTTATTTTTCAGTTTTAATGAGTTATTAATGTTATGTTTAATTAGTATAGTAATTAGATTAATTAATTAGGGTATTAGAAAGTTTTTATATTTAATGTTAGTTAATTTATTTAATTTTAATGTTTGGTAGTTTTAAAGTTTTTATTGAATGAGTAATAAGTAGTTTTTATGGTCATTAGTTCATTAGTTAAAAAGTTAATCACATAGTTTAATGCTTAATAAGTAATTGTAGGATTATGTTAATTAGTTTTAGTTTTTAGTTATTTCTTCTTTTTAGTTTTTTAATATAAATAAAAAAAAAAAAAAAAAAATTTTTTTTTCGATCTAACCGATCGGACGCCGCCCGCATCCGATTCGGTTGGTGAGATTTCGTCTTTTGCAGTTTACCCATCCGATCGGATGGAAGGTGATACCGATCGGATGGTTGCCTCGGTAAAAGTTTTTATGATTTTTTATTTTTAGTTGTTTTCATGTTTTGATGATTTGAGGTTGTTTGTTAGCTTATGTTTGATTGATATTTTGATAAGGTTCGATTATAACTAACCCTCACGCTAATAGTTTGGAATTTTTGTTTTGTGGTTATGTTATGATAGTGTTTAAGTAGAATGGAGAGTCTGAGCAATGTTTCGGAGTACTTGAGAAATTTGGAAGAGATGTTGAGAGATTCAGGAAATTCGTTGGAGAAATTGGAAAGCATTTTGGATGAAGCTAAGATTGGTTTAGAAAGGAAAGAAGAAGTTGGCGAAAGCAGTGTTTGTTTACCTAAGAAGAGAGTAGTTGTGTTTACACAAGCACCACCTAAAGAGTTTGATGTACCATGTATGAGGTATGCTACACCATGTGGTGTGGAAGGAGTTAAAGCTTGGGATGCTCAACTTAATATGGAATATGGTGAAAATTACATTACGGAAGAAATGCTTGGTAAGCTTGGCTTTGTTAGGCTTGATTATGAAAGTTATGGTAGGAAGATAGTGAGAGATGTGAAAGTTAATATTCATGGTCATGTTTTCAAGATTGATTTTGTTGTGTTGGAATATGGAAATGTGGATGAACCGGAAGTTATGTTTGGTAGAAATTTCATGGTGAAAACTAAATGTAGGGTTGATTTTGCTATGGGAGAGATGAGAATTGATGTTGATGATGATATGGTAGAGAAGAAGGAAGGAAAAGGAGAGATTGTTAAAATGGGAAAGGCTAATCGCAAGAAAACACCACTTAACAAACTTACCCAACCCTCCACCCCTAAAAATGAGGCTAGTTCATCTAGTTCATCGCCCAAATCACCTCAAGAAGTAAAACCATTGACTAAAGAACAAAAGGAAGCTGTTTTGGAGAACTTGGAAATGAAATTTAAGGAGCTTATGGAAGAGAAGCCGGTTATAGAAGTGTTGAACAATTACATGGTTTATCGTAAGAAGTTAGATGCGGTTACGATGGCAACAGCTAGGCTAGAAGATAAGAATTTTGATGAGTTTGCAAGGGAAAGGATAGTTGAAAATGGATTGCCTAAGAAAGAGAGTGATCCGGGAAATTTTGTGTTACCAGTTAAGGTGAATGGAACCGATGCAATGTATGCATTGGCCGATACAGGAGCAAGTGTGAATGTGATGCCATACCCGTTGTACAAAAGATTAGGACTTGGTAATCCTCAACCAAATCAATATAATCTTACAATGGCGGACAATTCAAGAGCAAAAGCAATGGGAGAAGTGAAGAATGTTAGAGTGCAAGTAGGATATCAAGCTTTCTTAGCCGATTTTCTTGTACTTAATATCCCGGAAGATAAGGAGTTACCTTTGTTGTTAGGGAGAACGTTTTTGAGAACTTGTGGAGCTATTATAGATATGGGTAGAGGTACTATGACTATTAGTGATGGAATCTTGAAGCATACCTATTATCCAAAACCTAGAGGCAAGATTATTAAGGAAATGCATGAAGAAGAAGAAGAAGAAGACCATTTAGGTTGTTTTGAAGTTGGTAGAGATGAAGAGGGAAGACCTAAATATGGGCCGATTGTCCCTAGTTACTTTGGTATTAAAGATGAGTTGGAAAGAGCATTAGCTATGGAGGTTTTCTATAATCCATTCAAGAATATTTTTGTGTTCCATAAATTGACAGATTTTCTTGGATCTTTACCGGTTCAATTGAAGAATTTGAAATGGGTATCCGAAGGAGCTAGTGTTTACAAGAAAGAAGAAGGTGATGGAG
This sequence comes from Artemisia tridentata subsp. tridentata, assembly GCA_021014915.2. Taxonomy (NCBI): domain Eukaryota; kingdom Viridiplantae; phylum Streptophyta; class Magnoliopsida; order Asterales; family Asteraceae; genus Artemisia; species Artemisia tridentata. The sequence continues at coordinate 318,149,904 of CP139507.1, read as the reverse complement.
AATGGCATGTGAAGTTTGATGTAGTTTGTCCGGATGGAAGAAATTTTGCAAGGAAGTTTAAAACTCAAGTGACTAATCGAAAGTTATCCGGTAAATTTCAAAGTGAAGACATCTTGAAGCATGAGTATTTTGAAGGTTGAAAGTTGAAGAGCAAGAGTTGAAGAATAAAGCACAAGGCTTGTGCTAATGTTTGTTTTGTTTATTTTTAATGCAATTTTTATGGTAGTTTAATGTTTTGCATTTAAGTTTGATTTAAGTTTAAGACCTTTTGGTTATCTTATGGTTTTATTAAGTTTTTAATCTATAGAGTTAAGTTTTGTTTTTAGAAGTTGTAGAGATAGTTTGGATAACAAGTTGGAAGAATAAGTATGTGTTGGTGGTATTTTTACTTAAAGAGAAGTCTTAAAGGGAGTCAAATACTTTTCATTTGTTCTTACAAAAGTCAAGGTATTGAAGAGAGAAAGAAAAAGTGAAGCTTGCAAAAATTCAATCCGAATCGGTTGGATGAAATACTGATCGGATGGATTAAAGTATATATACCCAAGATTTCAAAAATCACAAGAAAACACACACACTCATTCCACCATACTTGGGGTTCATTAATTCGACCATTAGGAGAATTTTAAGAGTTGCAGAAGAGTTGAAGGATCATCAATGGCACCAAAACAAGTAAGTAACATCATTAATTTGTGTCAATTAGGTTTTAATTCGAGTTGATTGAATTAGGTCAAAATTTAGGCGTTTTTGATATAGTTCGAATTAAGGCATGATTTTTCTGGAATAGATGGGAAAATGATTGAGGAAATCAAAGTGAAAAGAATTAGATGGATTGATTAAGTTTTGAGGAAGAATGAATTAATTGATTTTTTGGATCAAAAGAGTCAAAACTTTGAATCGATTCTGGGTAGAAATTAGTGATTTCCAGATGTTGTTTGGATGTTGATTATTGTTCCTAGGATGATGCATTGTGGATTAGAACATCAATCAGGTTCGATTTTGAATATGTTCATAGTTCTTAAGATTGATTATGCGAGAATGTTATGGATATTAATCGGAGATAAGTGGGATGTGTAGAGACCATAATGAGTGATGAAATGCAGGATAAGGAAGAGTGGAATTAGTTAGGATTGAGTTTGGAGTCGGAAAATTTTTGTTTTGAATACAGTGAGTACAACCGATTCGGTTGCGAATTGCTACCGATCGGCTGGACAAGGTCACAAATCCATCCGATCGGATGGAGAGAGATACCGATCGGATGGAGCTCTCGGTAAAACTTTTTGAAGATTTTCAAATCGAATATTTTGGACTTCTTAATCATCTAACTTTGTTCCTTATACTCTTATACTAACAAATAATCATGATTTCTACAGAGTTATCTTGCAGGTGGATCAGGAATCGCGAAAAGAACAAGAGAAGGAATTAGAAAGAGAGAAAATATGCCGATACCGGAATGTCACCCAAATCTAGTGTGGAAAGGGGAGGATGCAAGTGTTCGAAAAGCTTTTAGTGCTATACTTCTTAAGATTGGAGGATGGGAGATTCATTCACCACGGATTATGAACTGGAATGACATGAAAGAGCTTGGTTGTGATGAATTTCTGGAGGACATGTTTCTTATCAGGATTCTTTGGGATGGACGAATTTTGACTTCCAACATGTGGATGAAAGCATTGAGCATAAGGGAACCGATATACAAGGAATGGTGCTTAGAATTTTTGTGTTCAATGAGGATGAAAGAAAAGATCACTGATATCGGTGTTACCACCGATAAATTCCTCGAATTCAGACTTGGGGGACAAAAACACGAGGTTACATTATTTGAATTTGGAAACCTATTAGGTTTATATTCGGATGAAGATTTATGTAATAGGGATTTCAAATTTTTGGTAATGAGTGGAGAAAGGAATAAGAATAATTTTGATGCTAACGGATACTGGAAGAGGATTAGCACGGAAAGCAAGTTAGTGTTTGGAGAAAGTGAAGTGTCAACAATCAAGAAACCAATGTTACGTGTGCTTCATAGGATAATAGTGCAGTCATTGTTACATAGGACGTCTGGTGTGGAAGTGATCTATGAAGATGATTTATGGGTATTACACGCACTAGATGAGAAGCATCCCTATAGGCATTTGAACGTAGCATGGGTAATAGTGCAACATTTACACAAGCATGCAGCAGATGGGATAAGAAATTACTTATGTGCGGGGCATTTTATTTCTAGAATTGCTAGGAATCTTGGATTGTTTAATGAAGAAGAAATGAGTGACTTTGGAGAACCAGTTGTTCCATGGAGTGTTGATATAAGAAAGTTCACAAACCTAAGAGAGAGCAGGAATGGAAAGTTAAGAGGGCTTCCAGAAGTCTTGGATATTCAGCCAATAAACACTTGGGATGGTTTATGAGTATGGTTTCAAAACAATGATGGTTGAACTATTTTTATTATTTTCTATTTTAAAACTTTAACTCTTGTAGGAATTTATTTGTTTTGATTTTGGTTTGTTAGGATTATGTTTATTTCTATGTTTGTCTGGTTTATTTATTTTTTTTTGGTATTTTGTTTGTATGTTTCGAGCATAGTATGCAGTATCTGCAGGGGGAGAATTGACGGAAGCTTAGTGTTGATCAATTTTGGAAATTGGAAGAATTCACGAGATTACTTGTGATCAACTAGGCTAATGCTAATTTTTTCCGGGTAGTTTTTCTATTTTTCTTTCCATTTCCTTTACTTTGAAGTTCGTTTTATTACATTGAGGACAATGCAAAACTTAAGTGTGGGGGAGGGAAGTAAATAGGAAAGTTTTTTTTTAAAAATTTTTGTTTTTGGATTTCAAGGACTAGAATTTGTGAATTTATTCGCCTTTGATTTTTCTAGTTGATAGATAAAATTGATTCAATGGTAAATAATAAGGTTATTTTGAAGAGAAAAAAATTTTTTTGGAATGTAGTCAAGTTTTGAGAGTTTTTGGTAGCTATTGCTAAGTACACATTTTACCACCACTTTAAATTGTGAGGATTCATGCCTTATATTTCGTATGAGTGTGCCGGTGATTATGTCAATTCTAGAACTTGTACTTGTTATGCATTACGGTTAAAATTACTTTCAAGTAATAAAATATATTCAAATGATAAGAGGCAAATTAGGATTTTCACCAAATGGCCTTCCGTTTACAATACATTTTTGCTAACCACATCGGTTAGTTGTCCTTAGTAATTGGAACCCATTTGTTAGCATTATATGCTAGATACCCTTAGTTACACCCTTTTGAGCCTATCTTTTCTTTTGATTTAACTAGAAAATTATTACACCTTACACCTTAGACTTTCCCGAATCAAGTCCAAATGAAGTTCGAAACGATTTATTTTTGATGATTGCATGATTGACCACACCTTGTATGTGTACATGTTGTTCCAATGAAGAAGGAGGTCGCTACTCTTATTTATATTTTTTTTGTAGCGTGTGCTCATCCAAAAAAAAAAAAAAAAAAAAAAAAAAAAAAAAAAAAAAAAAAAAAAAAAGAGAGAGCCAATGAGCTATGTATGTGTGGAAATAAGATATTCAAAGAGTTATTATGGAAGATGAAGTTTATATGAAGTGCGGAATAATGATCGAAGAAGTTTGGTGAGTAATCATTTGTGATGTAAAGAGTTAGGATTGAATTTGGGCTTGATTTTTTGTTTTTTTTAGAACCAAATCAAATTCCCATGCCTTATCCTACCCTTTTTGACTTTGTGAAATTATTAAGTGTATGGACATGTAGTAACCATCCGATTTCTTGAGGAATTAACTAACGTTGTTAGCGATCTAGGGAGTATTTTGGCGACCATCCGTTATGCAAGTAACGTCGTTAGCGAACCAAGGTACAATCTAGTGACCATCCGTTATTTGATGATGCAAGAATTCGTTGTTAGGAAGCTATTATGTTTTGCATGAGATAGCGGCGCATTAGTCTTTTATATCCCTTTAAGCCTTAAACCCGAAGAAAAGACCTCTTTGATGTTTTATTTTGTTGTTTTGATACAAGTACAAGCTTATGGTAAGAGACATGAATCGCGCCTGGGCAATTGAGTGATATACAATCAAATCTACTATCGAGAGTTGTGTGAATTTAAAATTTCCTTTGTGAGGTACTTGGTGATGTTAACTAAACTCAATTTAATTTGCTTACGTTTCAAGGATTTTTTTTTTTTTTGAACAAAATGAAAATGCCATTGAGTTCAGTTTTTCTAAAAATTAGACTTGCTCGAGGGCGAGCAAAACTCAAGTGTGGGGGATTTGATAACGCTTAAATCTAACATGTTTTTAGGTGCGTTATTGCTAGTTTTGTGCATTATATTTGGTTATATTTGCATGTATTTGTTGCTAAATGATGAAAAAGTGTGTATGCAAGTAAATATAGCCAAGTACAGGAAAAATGGAGGAAAACACGAAGAAATGAAGAGATTATGCACATAAGGGGAATTATGAGAAAGAAACCACTTGATACTTCAAAGAATTGATGAGACCAAGACTTCTATGCTTAATGTATCAAGAAAAGATCAAGTTTTATGAAGGAAATCAATGGTACAGCGAAGGATCAAGCAAGTAACGAGAAATGAATAAAAGAAAACAAAAGTGTACGGCAGGAACATCCATCCGATCGGACGCCGCCCGCATCCGATTCGGATGGAGTGAAGTTAGAAACACCGAGAGCTCCAACCGATCGGTTGGAGCCAAATACCGATCGGTTGGCCAAAACTGAAGTTACAAAATTGCATTAAATGATGAATTTAAGCCCCATAATCATTGAGGCTTATCATTTCTCAGCTGATTAATTCATATGGACGTTTTTACTTGGATAAGAAGGGTTTCCTCACTTATTTAAGGAACCCTTGGTTAATTTGCAAAGAGAGTTCTTTTGGGGAAGTGACATAACCTAAGAAAGCTACACCACTAGTATTATTATTGCCCAAAAGCTTGGAGTTGCTGTGAAAACGTCCAGGAGATCTTGAGTTCGAGTCTCAAGAGTTGCGTCCGTGTGTGGAGTTGTTTACTTGTGATAATAGGCGATTGGAGGAGTGTGGATTGCTATAGTTCCACAATTCTAGTTCTTGTAATTCCTTGATAGGTATTTCTTGTTGAGTTATCAATGAACTATTTTTACTTTTACTATATGATGAATGAAAGTTTGGTTAATTATGTGTGTTTGGTTATGATTGTTATGGAGTAAGTTAGTTATACTTGTGTGTGGATGATGTGACAATTGTTGGAGTAATCTTATCATTGTGATGCATGAAAACATATCTTGTTTTATGAGTTTGTTGAGATAAAATCTAGTCTTGCTTAATTGGTTGGTAAAAACATTTTCAAAGATTCAAAAGGCCGAAAGGAGTTTTCTTTATGTTTTAATTCCAAAAAGTTAGTGCACGAATTAGTATGGATTGTGGTGTGTGACAAGCAACACCTTTACTCATTAAAATGGATTTGGAAACGATTTCATCACGAAAAAGGCCGAAAGGATTCGTAGGAATTCTTGAGATAAGACATGCTTTCAAACAACACAAAGGGCTTAATAGAATTATCGTAGTAGTTAATAATGGCCGAAAGGAGTTAACTATGAGATTGAATTCTTAGATATGATTTCTCATGATAAAAACCATTGATTGTGAATCATTCATTTTAAGTTGTGCATCATTACAAGTATCACCCAACTTGATTGGTTACTCTAAACAATTGTCATGGATCCTACACACAAGTATATTTGTTTTTGATTGATTGAACCTTGCTTGTTTATTTTTTTTATTTGCTTCAAATTGGATTGACACTCCATTTTGCTAAAACTTATTTACTAAACCTAAACCCCAATTCCCTTGGGACGATCTCGACTTACCCACCTTTACTACCACGGACGAGTATACTTGCTCGTATGTGTGATTAGAGAATTGGATAAATCGTGTTTATAAATTTTAAAACTTGAACACAAGACACGCACATCAGGGTTTGACTAAAACACAACATATGTTGACTAGTCAATCACGAAAGGCCCTTATCTATTTTCTTCTAGGGTGGGGTCCCAACACCTAGGAAACGGGTCTAACAGCACGTTGGAAGACCGTAACCCTTTATGAGTTTCTATTAATATCTGTAACAACATATGCAGGAGACTTAAAATAGCCTTAAACATTTGGACAACAGCCAACACTTGCAGAAGCGACAGATTGCAGACAACCCGCATCTGCAATTATCAATGTACCTGTGAGAAAGCAATTATTAAACTGTATGAAAACAATAAAATATATATAAAAACATCTTTGTTTATTGTTTTCATATGTGTTTATTTGAAAATAGCATTGACATTGCATTCATATTTTTTGTACATTGAATGTGTGTATGGGAAATTGACAATTTTTTGTAAAAATTTTAAGAAATCGATAATTTTTTGAGTAGTAGCAAAAGGAAAACTAACCCTTGTCATCTTCGTTTGTGAATGGGTGGATGGCAAAATTTCTTTCGTCGATCAGTTGAGCAAGTAAAGTTTAACCTGCAAATATAAACAGAGTAGAGTCAGTGAACCAAGAAACTGAATATGTAAGCAGCTTTTAAGAAATTGGCAACCTGATCCGAAGGTCAGCACCCTAGATTGTGTTATTTTACAGAGCAAATAGGCATGGTTTTAGCATTGGGTTTACTTGATGTAATTGTTTCAGCATTGGGTTTACCTGATGGAACGGTTAGTACTTAGTATCTTTTACATAATGAGCAAATTCCAAACAATATTTTAGAAAGCACTTATTTTTAAGTACCTACTTTTAAGCCGAAACAGGAACAGAAAAGCATTCACAATAGACTTTTGGGCCCTTCATCTTTCTGAATCGAGACCCGGCCCGACTCGCATGTAAGATATGCGAACGCCTACAGATCAATAATAACAAACACAATTTAGTAGTACTTATTAAGATATTTTTAGGCGAAAATAAAATTACCTAAGCCAACATTTTAATGAAGGCCAATGATCTGTAGGCCAAACATCTTTCATTTCTTAACACTCTGCTCAGTGTTCACCCTCTTGTCGGTCCGACCTACCATTACCGACCACCGATCTGTCTAATTCAAGGTTGTAAATTTATTTGCTTCTTTAATTTTTAGGATTAAATTGTTTTCATTTTTGCTTATTTCATTTTTAAGCTTTGTTTTGGCGGAAGTGTTTTGGGGGGGATCAATGTAACACCCCCGTTTTTTATATTCGCAGCGGAAATATAAGTTGGGGTGCTACTTCACAGTTCACAGTCATGATAATAGAAAACGACTCGAAAAGAGACATTTTTAGATAAAATTGTTATCATTCATTTATATCAGAGTTACAATATGCAGGTCCCAGCAGGAGGTTCCAAAATACATTAATAAAAATATGTTATTTGTTGAATGATAACAAAATAGACAGTCCATAGCCAATCCGTGTCAAGCCATGCTCCTAGATACCTGAGATAAGCATGCTAAAAAGTCAACACAAAGGTTGAGTGAATCCATAGCGTTTAACGTTAAATAATCGATTTGAACACAAGCTAAATAGAAAGTAAATCGGTAATATTGCAGTTCGTTATATATTGCTTTAAGTCTCATGAATCGCAAGACGTTAACACGATGGACATCATAGTTATAAGCTATGACGTAAATCACTACATAATTAAATGTAGCAATTATTCCCTCGAGTAGGAGTCTGCCTGAAACTCTTTATTAAACGATTTCAAATAAAATGCATTGGGTCACTTATCCAGCAACACAAAGGGATTGTCAATCCAATAGATCTATTCATTATATTCGCGCTCACCCGGAAGTGATTAATGGTTCATGATAGAGGGTCTTTAAATAGGCAACAGTTAAACTTATGCAATATAAATCAGGAAAGCATACAGGAAAAAAATACTTGTGTTCGGTTTAGTAGCATGTATCTCCCCACAAGTTTAGAAAAAACGTATAAAGAAAAGTGGGACTATGAACTCACCTTAGCAATCTGGATGGAAAACAAAATGAAATGAAGTTGATAAACGTCTCCGGACACGAAACCTGGGTTGTTATGCCAATATTCAGTAATCATTTTCAGATGATTATATGTTCGTTTGTTCGTTTCGTTTCGTTGTTTGGTTGTTGATTAAATATTGAAATGAGACAACATGAAGTCTCTTCAAAAATAAGATTTTATCTTATTATTTGTTCTTATGTTTTCCGTTCATTCGTTCGTTAAATATATCTTTCGTCCGTTTGTTTGTTAGAGATATCTTGCGTTCGTTCGTCAAATAAACGTATTACGTTAATATTAGATCGGAAAATAAAAATAAAAATAATAGTTATGAAAAGTTACATTTTAATCCCTAAGGTTTGGTCAAATGATAGTTCATACCCTGAACTTTTGAAAAATGACAATTTTTACCCTTTATTTTCAAAAATGACATTTTCTACCCTTTTTATTTGTCATTGACAAAAATAGTCCTTGATATAAATTATTTACAAAACCGGCCCATAAAAACTCTAATTAGTTAAAAATAAAACATATGAAATAAGCGACATGGCTAGAGTTTTGAGATTAAATAACTTTGTGAATAATAAATCATTTTACGTGTTCTCAGTTCCTATGTGTAGCTAGCCAGGTCGTCTCTAAATGAGCCAAGTTTCATAATTTATGGAAATCGTTTGATGGTTGAATTATTTTGTTAAAGTCGATCGTTTGAAATGAGTTTTAATAGAAATCTGAAAATTTGATTTATCACCTAGCGATAGAACAAATTTTGGAAGTAAATAACTTTTAGCTCATTTGATCAATTTACAAACTTCTTTCTCCTAAATTAAGTTAACTAGGTAAACTTTGATATGTCGAAAAGTTGGAATTTTTAAAGATCCTATAAGGGTCGAAAACGTGGTCTAAAGTTAGTGAGTTGGGTCGAATAAATCTGAAGAATAATAACTGAATATTAAATTCTATTTTTAGCGATATGGCAAAACTTTGGAACTCAATCACTTTTGACTCGATTATTCTTTTTACGTGATTCCTTTTTTCTAAAACAAATTAGCTATGTGAAGTTTGATGTGTCAAAATTTCAGAATTTTTAGAGTTGATATGGGGGTTGAAAACTTGGTCTAAAGTTGGACAGTTGGGTTGACAAAAACTAAAAACATATAACTGGAAATCAAAGTTTCTATTTTAGCGATTTGATCAAATATTAGGAACTCGATAACTTTCTGCTCAGTTAACCTTTTTATGTAATTCTTTATTCTAAATTAAGGTAGCTGGGTGAACTTTATATGTACAAATTTTCAGAATTTATAAAGGTCATTTGAGGGTTGGGTTTTAGGTCACAAGTTAGCCCGATGGGGCTGTTTTCTGCTCGTTAAAACACATAAAAACAAACCTGATGGGTTTTTAGGTTTTTAAACGTTTTGTAACAAACTTTTATGCATGGTATGTTAATATTTGATAAGTTTTAACATGTTTCATCAATCTTTGATTTGTTTTAACAAATATTCGAATACCTTGGGTGTGTGTGTCTACTGATCAAACAGACAAGGAAAAACAAAAAGAAAACTTGTAGTTTTTAATTATGTTTATTATTAATGGTTCATGTATTGTTGTTTTTAGATAATATAAAATAAATAAAACTGAATTAAATTAGAGTTGGAACACTTACTTAGATTTTATGGCCGACTAGGGTTTTTATAGGGAGAAATGTCTTGAACCGAATGACTAGAGGTTCCTCCTAGTTCCTTGGTCTTGAGTAGGGTTTCTTTGGAGTGTTTGTGAGAGTATTGATTCTGAAGTGAGTGAGTAAAGGCTGTGGTTGTTTGTATGTTGAATGGTGGTGTGAAATGAAATGGGAAATGCAGCTGTTACTTATAGATGGTAAACTAGGGGTTTTGTGTTATGATAAGGGGACAAGGTCTTGAGAGGATCTGAAAATATTGCCACTTGGAAGAGGAGGGGAGAGGTGTGATGTGGCCGAATTGTGGAGATCGTTATGCTCAAGGCTTGTTAGACCTCATATCTAGGATAACAACAATAATGAACAAGAACAATGATATGCACAGCGGAATAGATGAAACGAATCATTATCATTCAACAAGGTTTGTCGAACGATTACAAACCCTAGGTGTCCATTAGAGGACTCGACACCTAGACACACACACACTTTTAATGACTACATTGAAAGACCTGATGAAACGTATTCCCTGTATCTCTTTATATAATAGAGATACTAGGGTTACAAAGACTCTAAATTGACAATATTAGTCCTTTAACTTTGTCTTCATAAGTTTCCTTCATCTTTCATATTTTTGTCAATATCAACTCATATTTAATTCCTAACAATCTTCCCCTAGTTGATATGACAAAACCAATGATATGAAAGATGATCTTCAAGCTGCAAATAAACCTTCTTCCCCTTTTTGTCATCATCAAATAGGGGTCTTCAATGCAACTTGAATCAAACGCTTCCCTTAAATGATGCATGTAGATGGTTAAACAATTAAATAAGCTTTCCCTGAAACTAAGCATGTTTACCATCTCTTGAATCACAAACTTCGTAGGCTCTACGAACTGATTACTGATGAAGAAAACCGAGTATAACGAACTTGATGAAGAAGTTGAATTTCCCAAACTTGCGTCTTATATCTTGCACTATCCACGTGACTCCAAAACTTATATGAAACAAGAAATATAAGTAGACCGAAATCTCTTGACAAATCCTCAATTATATGAGACACTGAGCACTACAATGTAACTCCTTTAAGTGATAGTTAACTAGGTCTTCGTCCATCCACCCCTTGACCTATGAAAACTAGATTTGACAAGTCATTGTCACCGCATTAACGCCCAAACAAGTTACCTCCTACCAAAAGGTATGATAAGAACGCGCACCTGTGAAACTCAACTACAACATCAAATAAACCATATTCACTTTTCTTCTTCAAATAATCCGTGAAAAACATCTAAGTGCAATAACATCATCCTCTCTTATGTAATTGTTGCCTCAGCCGGCGATCTACTTGTATTCCTCATCTGTATCGTTGCCTCACTTCGGCGATCTACGAACACCAAGGATACACTTGTCACATAATTGATTAAAAAGCCATTGCACCAAATATCTTCACAACGAGCCATAAAACAATAAGAATAAACTGAAATAAATTCAGTTCTGTCCGAGATCCAAAACTGTGTGTGTGTTTCGTCCCTGTGTGTGTGTTATGGAACCAATGAGTTCCAAATCAAATAGCCAATGCTTCCCCTTATTTTGAGAAGCCCATGCTCTAGCAGTACCAACCAGCAGTATAAATTGTTCATCCTCCAAAGTTAGCAGTACTAACTGTTAACCCTAGCAGTACTAACTGGTGAAGCCAGCAGTACAAACTGCTACATATAAACCAATGAACAGTACTAACTGTTGTCGAGCAGTACTAACTGTTAGTCACAGCAGTACCAACTGCTACGTATGAATCAAGAGCAGTACGAATGTCTAAAGTGAGCAGTAGAAACTGTTGAATAAAGCCGCACGAAAATAATCCTCCAACTCTGATCTGCTCCAACGCACATTAATATTCACCACTGATCAGACCAATTAACTATGTCAGCGATATTAAATGCAAACCAGAATAATAAATCCAGCCGCATACCCTTGAAATCTTCCACCGACAAATTTCATGATTTTAATACTCATTGTCGTACATTCATGGTGTAGCAGCAACAATTATCAATGAGCAGTTGTAGCACATCACGTGCGTATGAGATAAATAATGGTTATACTATACAAGCCCCCCCTATGATGTCAAATCATAGGGGACAAAGGGCATCTTTCTTTTATTTTGCAGTATTACACAGTTTTCTGTCAGTTTCTGTTCCGTATTTCTGACAATTTTTGGCGTTTGACATATTAAACTTTATATTTTCTGTTCCGTACTTTCAGGTTTATAGTTTTTTTATATAAACAAAATTATAAAAATAAAAAAAAATAAAAAAAAATAAAAAAAAGTCAAAAAAACAGGGGGGGCTTGGATAACAAATTTTGGGGGGGCTTGAATAACATGGGCCGATAAATAATAACATCAGCCAATCATGTCGCCACTATCCCATAATATGTGATCATCATCAATCGCCAATTCACATCATCAAAAATTAACCAATCACAGTCCCATGAATTCATTACCCATGTGATAGATGACAAACCAAAGAATTTAATAATAAACTATAAGCTAAAGCGACAAACAGATCCGCCCAATAAAGTCTTTGTAGTACGAGGTATCAATCAAACAGCCAATCAATTAACATACTGCTATTTTAAAAGAAAAAGTCGATACCTCAAAAATTAAAGACCTTCGTATCTTCTTCAGATCTGCTCATCATCGACACAAAACCTTGTAACATCCTAGATATCGAGAGCAACCTGTCTCTGATACCACTTGTGGAATCGATATGCTCAAGGCTTGTTAGACCTCATATCTAGGATAACAACAATAATGAACAAGAACAATGATATGCACAGCGGAATAGATGAAACGAATCATTATTATTAATCAAGGTTTGTCGAACGATTACAAACCCTAGGTGTCCATTAGAGGACTCGACACCTAGACACACACACACTTTTAGTGACTACATTGGAAGACCTAATGAAACGTATTCCCTGTATCTCTTTATATAATAGAGATACTAGGGTTACAAAGACTCTAAATTGACAATATTAGTCCTTTAACTTTGTCTTCATAAGTTTCCTTCATCTTTCATATTTTTGTCAATATCAACTCATATTTAATTCCTAACATGAATAATATCCATGAAGTTTATCTTCCAAGGAGGAGGGTTTTGGCTAATAGGAGGGGACATGTAGATAGTTTGTTTGAAGAGAAGAGAGGAGAGGGCATGTCGTGTGTTCTTGGCTAGGGGGAATGTATTTAGTAAGGTAAATTTAGTTATGGTTTTAGTTGTGGTTCGACTAGGATTTTTAGGTAGGAACCGAATGAGCTTGAAGGAGTGGTACTTTAGGCTTTAGTGATTTGTAATTAGGGTTTAAAGATTTAACTAAGTTGGTTTTGAGGTAAATGTTGATAAAGGTTTAATTTAGAGTTTAACATATATATGTACATTTCGAATTTTTAGTGAAATAGTGAAGAAAACGATTTAAGCTTATGAGAGTTGTATTATAGGCTTAATAGGGTTGTACAATAATTTAGGACATGAGAAAAATATAGTTTTATTAATTTATTTAGTTATAAAAATTACTTGTTAATTTTTATTAAGTTTAAAAGTAATTAAATGGGATTTTTAGTTTTTGTGCATTAGGCACTTGTACCCTGGGTTTAAAGACTTGTAAAAATATTTAGTGAGTTTAGAAAAATAAATTTTTAAGAATTATGCATGAATGGTTTGTAAATTATGCTTTAAAAATAAATATAAATAGGGTTTTAATAAGGATTTTGTAAATAAATGGTTTCATGCATAAAAGACTTGTACTCTAGCATAAAATAACTTGTACATTTATAATCTTGTAAAAATATTGTATAAATAAATTAGGGTTTGTGAAGTTAATGCATAAAATCATAGTTTTATGAAATTAGGGTTTTACCGGGAACTAAAATAGAATTAGGGTTTCTGGTGCTTTGGTAACTTGTACATTAGCTCAGATGAGTTGTACCTTTATATTCTAGGGTTTTGTTATTCATATTTGGTGTTGTGATGAATTTAGGGTTTCCTAGAATCTCTATTTAGATAATGAAGGTTTTGTTTGTACGTTCGTTAAGGAATTATCATAAAGTGGTAAATGGTATATTGTAATATTTTCATATAGATATGTTTAAACATTAGGTTCGTTAGGCAGGTCTGTGTTGGAGCACGTTTATCAAGGATGTGAGTTACGTCACATAAGATAGGAGATACAATCAAATAAATAAATAAATAAAATTTATACGTGGAAAAAGGATAACGATTCTGTAAAGTAATTGGTTTAAATGAGAAATTTTACGAGTGGTTACAGTATCCCCCCGTTGAAGGGAATCTCGTCCCGAGATTCGGCCTGTGTTGGTTGAAAAGTTGAGAAAAGTGAAGAATAGAGATAGCTAGGTTCATATTTCTAACCTATCCAGATAGGGAATGCAATAAAGGAAAATCGTACAACGATTTGGTTTGGGATGAAAGTTTGATATGCTTAAAATTCCTTAAGTTAAAAATAATATTATCTAAAATATTATCTTATTTTTAGGCCTTATCTCCGATAATGTCGTTTCACCGTTAATCCTTGGTTTTCCGTTTGATACCTAAGGGAACGAGGTTTGGTCAGTCTTATCTCTACTGGATGAACTAAATTTGAATGTTTTGCCACCTAATAAATTACTGTGCAACGGTCGAATTTCAATGGTCAGTAACAGTAATTCTAACGGTCGAATAACAGTTATAACGACTAGTTTTTCCACTTATAAATACCTCATTTCTAATCCTCATTCTTTCACCACCAAATTCTTTCCTAAAAACCTCAAAATGCCGCATCTTGTTACATTCTTAGCAATCATCTACGTGGTCCTTGCGGTTTCCTATTTGGCTTACGTACCCAACGAAGATCATGCATTCCTAGTTTGCGTTCTAGCGATCATTATGCCTATTGTGGTCTTTGCTATCGGAGTCGACAAGTTATGGGGGTAAGGTTTGGTTTTCTAGGTAATTCTCCAAAAATTCTTAATTATTCTTATGCCTAGTTTCTATTCTCGTAGGATAGTCAAGGTCATTCATCCGGTTGTGGCTCTAGCTATTGTGTTGTTGGTGGCTATCCTCATATTCATGGCTGGTCAACCTATTGAAGAATCTATTCCTTATCTTGTAATTATTGTAACCTTAGTACTTCCGTTCTTAATCATTTCCCTATGTATGAACTTCCGAGGTTTCGAATAAAATCTTAGGGTTTTTCTATCCACAATGTTGTCGAATTCCTATTTTAGAGGCGATGGGTATTAGATGTAGACTTTTGTTGTATTAAATCGAAATAATAGTTTATGAACAATTTGTTTTGTTTGCTTTTGAATGAAAATTAGTAGTAGAAAACCTGAAAATATAACTGTCCAATTCACTACATGATTCTTCCTAAATTATACATAGTTGATCAGGCTATGTATAATTGAGGACCAAATGATGTGATGTTTGGTTCAGTCACTGTGGTATTTATTCTTTTTTTTCTTTCAAAAAAAAAGTTTTAGATGGTGTTCAACGCTTTATTTCTGTAAAATACCTTCATAAATAATTTT
The DNA here is from genome assembly GCA_021014915.2 of Artemisia tridentata subsp. tridentata. Lineage (NCBI taxonomy): Eukaryota > Viridiplantae > Streptophyta > Magnoliopsida > Asterales > Asteraceae > Artemisia > Artemisia tridentata. The sequence continues at coordinate 318,134,657 of CP139507.1, read as the reverse complement.
TCAAAAAGATAGGAAAATTCTTAGTCCACACTACAGTGATGGGTTTGGGATTTCTTAAGGTACTTAATGGGATAACCTCAAAATAAATCTTAGAGTTTGTCTAAGGTTCTACTAGGTATGTCTATGAGTAGGGTATGGAGAAATAAAGTATATATGGAGGCTAAACGCTGATTGGGATTATGAGAGAATTGTTACGGGATAGAGATTTCATAGAGTAGAAAGATTTATTTAGATTACGTCCATTGTAACTAAGGAGTATCTGAAAGGAAAATACAACTTAAAGAGTTCTAACCTCAATTTATTCATTACTTCAGGGATTCAAGCTTAAAGGTCATACTAGGATTAGAGTTGGGATTCCTTAATAAGTTCTAGTTTTCTTCCGCATCAGTCTTAGTCTTCCAGTCGGGATTGAAGTTCGGGCATTGATTTATAATATGTCCTTTTCCTCTACATCCATAACAAATCCTGGTTCGTAGATTTGCTCCTATTGTCTTACAGTTTCCGGTCTGATGTCCTATTTCCTTGCATCTTCCACACTTGAATAAAACAAACTCCATAATGATGTAACTTACATTGCTGACATAGAGGTCGTTTTCCATTATAACCAGTTTTATGAGCAGGTTTGGTGATGTAGTTTCTACCAACTTCCTGCCTACAAACTTGTTGGCGATGGTAGTTGCTACAATCTTGAAGATGCTTGTGATGGCAGACGGGGCAGTGAGTAGGGATGGTGGTTTCAATCTCATGATGTTTTCGCTTTTGGTTATTTTGTTTAATTCCTAGAGTATGGGTGATATACAAATAGTATGGAAAGTTGTTTCGTTAAGTTCGGGAGTTTAGGGGGACATGATATTGTAGTAACCCGCAAATAATGATAATAAGCAATTTGAAATTTGTAAATAAAGCTAATCAAATAGTTATCAGATAGGGGGATTATTAATGCCAAATAATTACAATAAAGGATGCTCTAAATGCTGAAACATACCGGCACGGAAGGCGTAGGACTTTATGGTGTAATTTTGTTTATATTTTGAAAATGCGGTTATAGTCCAATGTTTGAAAATATTTGGTTCTCTATAACCATGAGCTCTGATACCACTCTGTAACACCCCCGTTTTCGATATTCGCAGCAGAAATATAAGTTGGGGTGCTACTTCACAGTTCACAGTCATGATAATAGAAAACGACTCGAAAAGAGACATTTTTAGATAAAATTGTTATCATTCATTTATATCAGAGTTACAATATGCAGGTCCCAGCAGGAGGTTCCAAAATACATTAATAAAAATATGTTATTTGTTGAATGATAACAAAATAGACAGTCCATAGCCAATCCGTGTCAAGCCATGCTCCTAGATACCTGAGATAAGCATGCTAAAAAGTCAACACAAAGGTTGAGTGAATCCATAGCGTTTAACGTTAAATAATCGATTTGAACACAAGCTAAATAGAAAGTAAATCGGTAATATTGCAGTTCGTTATATATTGCTTTAAGTCTCATGAATCGCAAGACATTAACACGATGGACATCATAGTTATAAGCTATGACGTAAATCACTACAAAATTAAATGCAACAATTATGCCCTCGAGTAGGAGTCTGCCTGAAACTCTTTATTAAACGATTTCAAATAAAATGCATTGGGTCACTTATCCAGCAACACAAAGGGATTGTCAATCCAATAGATCTATTCATTATATTCGCGCTCACCCGGAAGTGATTAATGGTTCATGATAGAGGGTCTTTAAATAGGCAACAGTTAAACTTATGCAATATAAATCAGGAAAGCATACAGGAAAAAATACTTGTGTTCGGTTTAGTAGCATGTATCTCCCCACAAGTTTAGAAAAATGTATAAAGAAAAGTGAGACTATGAACTCACTTTAGCAATCTGGATGGAAAACAAAATGAAATGAAGTTGATAAACGTCTCCAGACACGAAACCTGGGTTGTTATGCTAATATTCAGTAATCATTTTCAGATGATTATATGTTCGTTTGTTCGTTTCGTTTCGTTGTTTGGTTGTTGATTAAATATTGAAATGAGACAACATGAAGTCTCTTCAAAAATAAGATTTTATCTTATTATTTGTTCTTATGTTTTCCGTTCATTCGTTCGTTAAATATATCTTTCGTCCGTTTGTTTGTTAGAGATATCTTGCGTTCGTTCATCAAATAAACGTATTACGTTAATATTAGATCGGAAAATAAAAATAAAAATAATAGTTATGAAAAGTTACATTTTAATCCCTAAGGTTTGGTCAAATGACAGTTCATACCCTGAACTTTTGGAAAATGACAACTTTTACCCTTTAGTTTCAAAAATGACATTTTCTACCCTTTTTATTTGTCATTGACAAAAATAGTCCTTGATATAAATTATTTACAAAACCGGCCCATAAAAACTCTAATTAGTTAAAAATAAAACATATGAAATAAGCGACATGGCTAGAGTTTTGAGATTAAATAACTTTGTGAATAATAAATCATTTTACGTGTTCTCAGTTCCTATGTGTAGCTAGCCAGGTCGTCTCTAAATGAGCCAAGTTTCATAATTTATGGAAATCGTTTGATGGTTGAATTATTTTGTTAAAGTCGATCGTTTGAAATGAGTTTTAATAGAAATCTGAAAATTTGATTTATCACCTAGCGATAGAACAAATTTTGGAAGTAAATAACTTTTAGCTCATTTGATAATTTACAAACTTCTTTCTCCTAAATTAAGTTAACTAGGTAAACTTTGATATGTCGAAAAGTTGGAATTTTTAAAGATCCTATAAGGGTCGAAAACGTGGTCTAAAGTTAGTGAGTTGGGTCGAATAAATCTGAAGAATAATAACTGAATATTAAATTCTATTTTTAGCGATATGGCAAAACTTTGGAACTCAATCACTTTTGACTCGATTATTCTTTTTACGTGATTCCTTTTTCTAAAACAAATTAGCTATGTGAAGTTTGATGTGTCAAAATTTCAGAATTTTTAGAGTTGATATGGGGGTTGAAAACTTGGTCTAAAGTTGGACAGTTGGGTTGACAAAAACTAAAAACATATAACTGGAAATCAAAGTTTCTATTTTAGCGATTTGATCAAATATTAGGAACTCGATAACTTTCTGCTCAGTTAACCTTTTTATGTAATTCTTTATTCTAAATTAAGGTAGCTGGGTGAACTTTATATGTACAAATTTTCAGAATTTATAAAGGTCATTTGAGGGTTGGGTTTTAGGTCACAAGTTAGCCCGATGGGGCTGTTTTCTGCTCGTTAAAACACATAAAAACAAACCTGATGGGTTTTTAGGTTTTTAAACGTTTTGTAACAAACTTTTATGCATGGTATGTTAATATCTGATAAGTTTTAACATGTTTCATCAATCTTTTATTTGTTTTAACAAATATTCGAATACCTTGGGTGTGTGTGTAAAACCCCGAAACTTAACATAATATGAAAGGACTAAAATACCCTCCGAATTTGAACTTTTAAGAACTTATGAAAATATATAAGTGACTTCATTTGAACTTAACCTAAGTTACAAAAACAAATTAAGTTAATATAAACTATGCATTGAATAAATAATAAGTACAAATAAAATCCTTATATCTAGCACTAATCTTTTCGATCCATTTGATGTGTTATATACACATATAATTTTCGGCCCATAATATTGAATAAGAAGGCATTGAACTTGGTTGATCCTAGCCCAAAATAAACCCATCCATTCCCTATTTGGCCCATCAAAATAAACACACGGCTTGTTTTTTTTGTTATAACCGAACATCACCAAAGAAACCAAAAAAAAAAAAAAAAAAAACCCTAATCCTTCTCACTCAAAAAAATTTGGTTCTCCTTGCCCTCCATTCGATCCATACAGCAGCCAAGGAAGGATTCTTGGTGTGTTCTTGTTCTAGTGTATTCAAGGTAATCCTCTTCTTGTCAAAAGTTAATCCATTCGATCCTTTAACAAACCCTAATTCGACCTTTTGTGTTTCTTTTCTTTTCTGCCAAACGAACCAAGAAGAAGGAAGAAGAGGAGATATTGTGGTGATTTGATCTTGTGTTATTCGTGTTCTTCGTTTGATCTACGAGGGTATTGTATCATCATCTTCCCTTGTTCATCCTTGTCATATTCATGTTCTTGTCTTGTCAAATGAATTGAAAAGATGTCACATAAAATCATGATCAAAAACCCTAAATCTAATATGTATGAATCGGCTATGTGAGTGTGTGATGAATTTATTGGTTTTGATTATGTTAAGACCTGTTATAATCGACCTAAACATGTTATGGACTCATCTATAATCATTTTGTGGTAAGAACTAAGGATTGGAATGACAAAAACCTAAGAGAATACATGATATTATAAGAACTGCTACTGATCTGGAAAAAGGTCCAACTTAAATCGAATGTATCTAATTGATGTGAACGTGTTTTTGGGTGTTTTCAGAGTCTAAAACTAAGTTCAATGAAATAGCTATCTGGGAAAATTAATCTTGTAATTTTTAGAGGCCTGGAAGGTTACTTTTTGATTTTTGGAAAATTAAGTGTCTAATCGAATTCGTATGTCTGGAAAATTAGTCCATGTTTATGATTTTTAATTTTCAAACCGTGTCGAGTTAGAAGGTGTCCTTTGAACTGAGTCATATCCTATATGTATAATAATAACTGGAATTTTTATAGATTTTTATAAATTTATCTGAAGGGGTAAAAAGGTATAAACTTGTCGGGTGTTTCATCAGATATGATTCTGGAACATGTTATAGAAATGGATTTTTCATACGTACCTATACAACTTAATAAAATCTGGAAAAATTACATAAAATACTTAAGACATTGTGGAACGTGTGTGAATTTTTATAGATTTTATTTCGAAGTATTAATGTGATTCATAAATTATTGGAAACGTGTTAAATTCGTATGTGTAAAGGGCTGTTAAGGTTTAAAAGTTATTAAAATGGTGTTATGTGTTATCTTCTAAAACTAAAGGGTTTAAATCGTCATTCTTTTAAAATTAAAGGACCTAACTTATGAAAACCTGTAACTTTTAGTAATTACATTTTATACCCTAAATTTATGAGAATTGCATACTAATCCCTAAACTTGTGATAATTACATAATAAACCCTAAAATTATGGAAAACTACTTATGAACCCTAAACTTACGTAAATGACATTATGAACCCTAAGCTACGAATATGATCGTCTTTAATACTTTAAATTGACATACGGGAATGTTAATAACCAAAGTTACTAAATATGGAAACTTGCTATTTTTGGAAAGTTACCTAAAATGGAAAGACAATTAAAATGGAACCTTTATGACTATGAAACTTATAAGTACATTATGATTATTTGTAGATCGGTTGAAGAAGGAGTGATCTCCTATTTGATTTGCTTTTCATTTTTCTTGCTTGCGTATTTCGTTAAGGTACAGATATTCTTTCCCTTTTCAGTAGGGATATTTTCATATGATCCGATAACTGCTATGATTCCCTTATTTGATTCTTGGCTTTCATTGTATGATTGCCATTCTATTTGATTCATTATGACATTTATTTAAATGTCTCTGCCATTATATGATATGATTATGTTTTGCCATGCTTATTTTGAGATACTATCTGTTTCTCTTGCCATGCTTGTTAGATTATGATTTGATATATGATATGATAGATCCGTGCCTGAGCTTATCGAGTTCTGGAGGTACCAGGACCATGTTTAGGATGGCACCCTAGGCATGACACTTCCGTAGAGGTGTGATAGATCTACGGCGTTCCCCTTTTGATATGATTTGTATTATAACGCGTTTATTATTGGCCAACCTTATGTGTGCTTAGTCTAGTACTGACATACATACTTTTGATGGGAGCGTATGGATGCATCCTAGGACTTTTGTATGTGTTGGATTTGGTGACCAGGTGGTGTGTGCCTTGCACTCCTTCTCACATTTTATTTTTATGTATTTTACTTAGAGGTCTCCCCTCTTCGTATACTTATATGGATTATGATATGATATGTGTATGATTTGACGGATTTTGATTTGGAGTTCTTATGGCACATCCTTATATGACCCTTTTCATTATTTCATTTCATTCTTGTTTCATTTCCTATTCAGTTCTCATGCACTCTTGACTCTTGGTTATCTTTGAAAATTCGTTTGACTTTCATGATTATACTTTTCGTTCGTATTCTGATTTTCTTCGTTGCTTATACTTATTACCTTTATGTTATGCTTTGTATATATATCTGTTCACTGGGCTTTTTAAGCTCAGTCGCATTTCTTTTCCTGCGGCAGGTTTTAGTAGGAAGCTGGGTATGAGTGGAGAGTGTCTTTGACTTAGAAGCTATTCCGGATTAAAGATGACTAGAAGAGACGATATTTAGATTTAGTAATTATTGTAATTCATTTGTAACCTTGTAGTTTCAGATTTTCTCCTTGTAACCTTTGAAATTTATTTTGTATTATTTAGTCATATGCTTTTGTTTGCTTTGATATATCACCATAACGTAATACTTCTACCCTTATCGGGTTGGGGTGTTACAGTGTGTGTCTACTGATCAAACAGACAAGGAAAAACAAAAAGAAAACTTGTAGTTTTTAATTATGTTTATTATTAATGGTTCATGTATTGTTGTTTTTAGATAATATAAAATAAATAAAACTGAATTAAATTAGAGTTGGAACACTTACTTAGATTTTATGGCCGACTAGGGTTTTTATAGGGAGAAATGTCTTGAACCGAATGACTAGAGGTTCCTCCTAGTTCCTTGGTCTTGAGTAGGGTTTCTTTGGAGTGTTTGTGAGAGTATTGATTCTGAAGTGAGTGAGTAAAGGCTGTGGTTGTTTGTATGTTGAATGGTGGTGTGAAATGAAATGGGAAATGCAGCTGTTACTTATAGATGGTAAACTAGGGGTTTTGTGTTATGATAAGGGGACAAGGTCTTGAGAGGATCTGAAAATATTGCCACTTGGAAGAGGAGGGGAGAGGTGTGATGTGGCCGAATATTGTCCATGAAGTTTATCTTCCAAGGAGGAGGGTTTTGGCTAATAGGAGGGGACATGTGGATAGTTTGTTTGAAGAGAAGAGAGGAGAGGGCATGTCGTGTGTTCTTGGCTAGGGGGAATGTATTTAGTAAGGTAAATTTAGTTATGGTTTTAGTTGTGGTTCGACTAGGATTTTTAGGTAGGAACCAAATGAGCTTGAAGGAGTGGTACTTTAGGCTTTAGTGATTTGTAATTAGGGTTTAAAGATTTAACTAAATTGGTTTTGAGGTAAATGTTGATAAATGTTTAATTTAAAGTTTAACATATATATGTACATTTCGAATTTTTAGTGAAATAGTGAAGAAAACGATTTAAGCTTATGAGAGTTGTATTATAGGCTTAATAGGGTTGTACAATAATTTAGGACATGAGAAAAATATAGTTTTATTAATTTATTTAGTTATAAAAATTACTTGTTAATTTTTATTAAGTTTAAAAGTAATTAAATGGGATTTTTAGTTTTTGTGCATTAGGCACTTGTACCCTGGGTTTAAAGACTTGTAAAAATATTTAGTGAGTTTAGAAAAATAAATTTTTAAGAATTATGCATGAATGGTTTGTAAATTATGCTTTAAAAATAAATATAAATAGGGTTTTAATAAGGATTTTGTAAATAAATGGTTTCATGCATAAAAGACTTGTACTCTAGCAAAAAATAACTTGTACATTTATAATCTTGTAAAAATATTGTATAAATAAATTAGGGTTTGTGAAGTTAATGCATAAAATCATAGTTTTATGAAATTAGGGTTTTACCGGGAACTAAAATAGAATTAGGGTTTTTGGTGCTTTGGTAACTTGTACATTAGCTCAGATGAGTTGTACCTTTATATTCTAGGGTTTAGTTATTCATATTTGGTGTTGTGATGAATTTAGGGTTTCCTAGAATCTCTATTTAGATAATGAAGGTTTTGTTTGTACGTTCGTTAATGAATTATCATAAAGTGGTAAATGGTATATTGTAATATTTTCATATAGATATGTTTAAACATTAGGTTTGTTAGGCAGGTCTGTGTTGGAGCACGTTTACCAGGGATGTGAGTTACGTCACATAAGATAGGAGATACAATCAAATAAAAAAAAAATTTATACGTGAAAAAAGGATAACGATTCTGTAAAATAATTGGTTTAAATGAGAAATTTTACGAGTGGTTACAATCAAGCTTCCCCCTTTTAGTATAGATATATAATAATTCAAAGCCGATACCTTTGCTATCTAGCTCATCTTATATGGATTTAGTGCACGCACACAACTATCATATTACTCAAAATCTAATAAACAGACTCACTTAAAGTACAAAAGCATATTGGGTAGTTCAACTAGTCAAGTATAAACACAATCAGCCTAGCAACAAATAATAATGCAATATATTTATCTTGGGCATTTCATCAAACAGTTAATGCGCAGTGTAAAAAATGGCCATACCTGATGCAAAGAAATATGGGTTTGACAGATATTTTTCCCAACTGATCCTCATCATTTTCATCTTTATGATGAACATAATATTCTTCATCATACTTATGATGTTGTTCATCATTATCATAAATAGAACCAAGGTCAAAAATAGGAGATGGGTATGAATTAAAGCCACTATTGGGTGTTATTGAATAAATATGATGATGAGTGAATAAAGGTTTAATAATTCATACCTATCTCCTATTTTTTATGTGCACTTGCTGGGGCGGCATTTGCCTACAACCCAGATTCTTCGTCGGTAGAATAGATTGATTCGAGGAGTACTGATGATATTCTTGAAGCCATCTCACCCAAAAAGAAGGGCATACCAAGCGTTATTAGTTTGCGACCATCTGGATTTCTCTACCGGAATTTTCTAGGAGGTGAGTGGTTAATTATTAGTTTGGGATGAGAGTTATTAGTTTGGGAAGTCGGTTAATGGGGTGAGAGTTATTAATGTGTCAGGGAGTAGTGTACAACTTTGGAGCACATGTACTGTGCGAAGCACTGTGCGAAACACTGTTTGGTACATGTTTTTGAAGCAGCCCATTTCCTGGGTTTTAGTATATAGTAGTAATGTGTTTAGTGTGGATTGGGCTCTTATTAATTTTTTTCTTAGCTGAGTATTGCTTAGATATGATTGAGCTTGGCTCTTGTGTTATACGAATTTAACATTGGGCTGCTATGGACTTACAAAAACCGAATACGAACATTTATAACCGAAAAAAACCGAACCGGTAAAAAACCGATTCCGAACATTTATAACCGAAAAAAACCGATTTCGAACATTTATAACCGAAAAAAACCGATTTCGGAAAAACCGAAAAAACCAAAACCGGTTTTTTATAACTAGTTTTCCCAAAACCAAAAACCGGTTTTAACCGATTTATTTGCACCTCTTTTATAATAGTGAAACTTTTTAATGCTGACATGCTCTTTCCGAATTTCACAGGCCCAAATAAGTATTACGGCCCAGAATGAAACCCTAAAACATTTTAGATCTACTCGTACGGTCAATAATAACCTGAATAGTATTAAAACCCTACCCAAAGGCTCATTTGCTCTCACTTTTCCTGTTTCTGAGGTATGGTTTTCTGAATTACATCTAGTATTATCATACCACAGTTCTGGTAAATGTTATCTATACAGTTTGTATCTTGTTAATGTTTATTGAAACTAGTATTTTGTTTATGTAGCATAATTAAATGATATATAATATTTTGTTTCTTATATTTTAATGGATTTTGTTTATCTAATCTGATTTAAGTTATTAAAAAATATTCACTTTAGTCATAAAATGTAGAGATTAAGCTTGTTTGCATAATGGTTATTGCCGCTATTTATGTATGGTGAAAGAAATTGTCTCTATTTGAAAAATTAATCAAGGCTGGTGTCTCAAAAGGGCTTGTTTGCTGTGACCTTATTTGGGTTTGGCAAGAAACACTAATGAGCTTGAGAATTGGCAAATTTTATATTTGTCATAGGCCTTTGGTTTTGGAGCTTTTCTTTTCATTCTTACATAATGGGGGTAATACCTTGTGTAGCGAGTTGATCATATCTTCATGTATTAGTTTTTTTGTTCAAATTTTTTGGTAAGGCCTTTTGTTTATTAAGGCTGTTGGTAAATTAAAAGCTTTTTAGAAGGTTTAATGTGATGTTTTGACATTCAGAATCTTCATTGTTATTGTCTTGATTCATTAAGGATGATTTTATTATTGTAATTTCATAAAAATTTCGGCAAATGTTTGCCTGTTATTGGTATAAGCAAAAAATAATACATATTGGGGTAGGTCATGATTTATATTTTTGTGTATGGATTGCCTTTGTGTAAAATGTTAGATACATTGTGGCTTTGAGAAATTGAAGCATTTCTGTGATGAAAATATTAACGAGCTTAATTTTGATATCTATGGAAACAGTACATAGAAGATGGTTATGATACTTGTCTACTCAAGGAGTTTTATAATTTTTTTTCAGTTCACAAACCTTTATTTTAAGTTTTTATCTAATCTGTTGCTTTATTCTACTTTGTATCTATGCTTGATATGGTACAACCTATTCTTAGTATAATTTTGTGAGTTCAATTTGCTTGTTTGCCCATAGTCATGTGCAGTAAGTTTTGTATTAATGTTTTTTGATTAACAAATAAACTCTGCAGTAAGTTCTGTATTAATGTTTTTTGATTAACAAATAAACTTGTGTGTATAATATTTACACTTTATATATTTGTCATTATCAACTTAAAGAGTCATTACTTTGCTCCAGCTTTTATTGCTATGTTTTGAAGTTTTTTATACTAAATGTGTTTAAATCTTCCTATTACACAAGTTATATTTTACTAGGTTTGTTTTTCTTTGTCTTAAAGAATTATATGTTGTTACCTGGGTGTTAGAATTGTTACCTTTTTGTAGTATACTAACTTCCAGTATACATAGTTGTCTTATTTGCTACCGGTTACACAACATGCAAACCCTTTATTTTGTTGCTTATTCTCTTTATTAGCTGTGGGAATGAAATTATGAGTTTTGCAGATATATAGTGAGCTAAGTATCATGTCTCATCGCAAATTTGAGCATCCAAGGCACGGTTCATTGGGATTTCTTCCCCGCAAAAGGGCTGCACGTCACAGAGGAAAAGGTTTAGATTTATTTTTGATATAGTTGTTATACACATCTTTGTATCTTTGTGTTTGTCATTATTGGAAGTGTTAGTTTCTAATATCTGTGTTTTGTTTCTAGTATGTCTACTATCTATTTGCTCATGATTGTTTGCTTCTTGTTTATTTGTCTGTATCAATCAAGTTTCAGTAGTTTTTTGTGTGTGTTGGTTACAGTTTTTGAAATAGTTCTATAATTTGTTTCTAATAAATTTGATTAATGTATACCTATATTAAGTTTTTGAACACTGTTTATATGTAAACTATAGCCTGTTTGTGTGATACATATGTGTTTCAAACCCCAGCACTATATTGTGCATATTATTAGTAGTATAAAAAATAAAGCATGCATTTTGTTATCTATATTTGCCCATGCATTATAGGTTTTAATGATTGCATGGATCATATGATGCTCAAAATTTTCATGGGCAACGATGATAATCCTGATTGAGTTTGTTGATTTTTTTAGAAGACAACAAGTTCATAATTTTATAGGGAAACTGCATGTTTCTGACTCCCCTGATGTACCATACTGTTGCATCATGATTATGAATGTTCTTATACTTAGCCGCTGTGTGTCATTTTTGCTTCAAACCTGAAATCACTCAACAATATGTTCTGTTGTGTATCAGTGCCGTGTTTGTTGTGGATGTGAAACATTTCATTTTTTGCTAATATCTATTTGTTGACTATTGGGGCTTTAAACCTTCTAGTTTATAAGTTTTTCAATTCTGCTTGTTTGCTTTTTCTTAATGTCTAATTTTGTTTTGCAGTGAAGGCATTCCCCAAGGATAATCCTACCAAACCATGCAGACTAACTGCCTTCTTGGGATACAAAGCTGGAATGACTCACATTGTGAGAGAAGTTGAAAAGCCTGGGTCAAGTGAGTTATTTTGGCTCAGTTTCTTATTAGATCTTAAAGATTGTAAAACAATATACTACATAGTAATTGGTTATTTTGAGTAGCAAATATACTTTCTCATTGTTTGTTTATTTCTTTTGTGTTGTCTAACTTGGTATTGTCTTTTTATTTTCTCAGAACTCCACAAGAAGGAAACATGTGAAGCAGTGACTATTGTCGAGACACCCCCAATGGTTGTTGTTGGGTTGATTGGGTATGTCAAGACCCCACGTGGTCTTCGCAGTCTGAACACAGTGTGGGCCCAGCATCTCAGTGAAGATGTCAAGAGGCGTTTCTACAAGAACTGGTGCAAGTCAAAGAAGAAGGCTTTCAGCAAGTACTCTTCAAAGTATGAAACTGAGTCAGGAAAGAAGGATATTCAATCACAGTTGGAGAAAATGAAGAAATACTGCAATGTGATCCGTGTTCTGGCCCACACTCAGATCCGAAAGATGAAAGGTTTGAAGCAAAAGAAGGCTCATTTGATGGAGATTCAAGTGAACGGTGGTGATGTGGCACAGAAAGTTGACTTTGGCTACAGTTTCTTTGAGAAGCAGGTCCCTATTGATGCTGTTTTCCAGAAGGATGAAATGATCGACATCATTGGTGTCACTAAGGGTAAGGGGTATGAAGGTGTTGTGACCCGTTGGGGTGTCACCCGTTTGCCCCGAAAGACCCATCGTGGTCTCCGTAAGGTTGCTTGTATTGGAGCATGGCATCCGGCTAGGGTTTCGTTCACTGTTGCAAGAGCTGGACAGAACGGTTATCACCACAGGACTGAAATGAATAAGAAGATTTACAAGCTCGGGAAGGCTGGTCAGGAGTCCCATTCTGCAAGCACTGAATATGACAGGTTAACAAACAACCCACTTTTTTGTTTTGCTTTTTCAATTTATTATAATTTCATTCTAAAGGTTGATTACTTTTCGTGTAGGACTGAGAAGGAGATAACCCCAATGGGAGGTTTCCCACACTATGGTGTCGTGAAAGATGATTATCTGATGATTAAGGGATGCTGTGTTGGACCAAAGAAACGTGTGGTTACATTGAGGCAGTCATTGTTGGCCCAGACATCCAGGCTTGCTTTGGAGGATATTAAACTGAAGTTCATTGATACATCTGCCAAGAATGGCCATGGTCGTTTCCAGACTGTTGAAGAGAAAGCCAAGTTTTACAACCGACCATCAAAAGTGTGAGGATTACAGCTTGTGATATATCTTCAAATTTCTTTTAGAAGTTATTTTATGTTGGTTTGAGAACATCAGTTACTAGTATTAGTTATGTCTCGAGAGTTTTGCTTTGGAAACTGTTTTGGTATATGTCATGAAAATTCTGTCTTTGTTATTATCTTTTGGAGTTTTGATAGAGATTTGAATCTTGTTTCCAATAATTTTTTATCTTATTTGCATGAATCCGCAATGGATTTTTTTAGCTAGTTTATTTGCGGTATGAGATAATTGATAGCATATCAGGAGGCGGATTAAATAGTAATTTGTGACTAGGGTGATGATAAGGTTCATCGGAATTGGGCAACCGATATCATGTGCCAAGGCATCCTGAAATGAGTTATGGCGATTCAGTCACTCGGGTGGCTAATTCAAGAATTTTTTTAGGCGGACTTTCTGTTGTTAAACTTGCCTCTTGATATGGTCCATTGTTAAACATGCGTCTTGATCTGGGAAGAGTTGTTTGCAATGTCGTTATGAAGAGAAGACTTCAAATCTATGTCATGGCCGCCAAAATACACATGTTAAAGGTTGAATGTTTAGCGAAATAGGCTGAGGCTAAGACTTATATTATAAGCTGAAATTAAAATTTATATTTTTATAAACTTGTTTGGCAAATGGGCTGATGCTGGCGTTTATTATTAAAAAATTACTAAAAATGACATAATTAATGAGTTTTTGTATATGTTAAATATTTTTGTGGGTAAATAAGTAATTTATTCTTCAAAAGCCCCGAGATAAAGTTTTTAGCCGACTTATTTTATAAGCCTTTCCATAAGCCCCATGACAAACGAGACTAATTTTATTAGCCGGCTTATTTTAAAAGTCCAAACCCCAATAAGCTCCATTTAAGCCCTCGCCAAACATAGCAATAACATGGTTCAACCTAAGTTCTTAGCTCATTCTCTAAACTCACATATACTCTTTTTATAAAGTACTTTGTTCGGGTGTATCTGTTTAATAGGTAAATCATTTTATAATTAAGTTGGACTTGATTCTATTTGAACTGCCGTAGGAATTTACTCTGATCGACTCTATTGACAATTTATCAATAAGTATTGGCGTGTACAGCAATTCCCCAGCTCAACTGATCCTATATGTTATAATCTTTTGATTCTTATACATCATAAATAAAACGTCAACTGATCCAGTAACGCAAAAACTGCTCCTACCCATCCGTCAAGAAGAATATCCCCAAGCAGCTGCTCATTTTGAACACCCAAGAGCCCCCCACTCCTACCCCTCTGGTCTTCTCTCCTCAAACTTTAATAGATTTATCAGCACCAACTTGTGCTACCAGAAGTGAAGCTGATATTTATTGCTAATTTGCTATCTTGCCAACTTGTGTTACCAACTGGCATAGCAGACACGTTTAAGGCATCTATGATCAAGTGCCCCCGCTTCTAGATGAATTGCCCAGAGCGTCTCGCTCAAGCGCCACCGCGAGGATCTAGGCAAGTCAAGTAAAACCATGGTTGCAGATTCATCATCCCCATCTGTGCTCCCACTGTGAACATCTTGGCGAGTCAAATGAAACCGTGGAGATGATGTGGATGTTTTGCACCAGCCTTGTTATAATGTTAAAAGATTAAATGCTTTACAATAATTTGTTATATTGTGAATGTGAATCAAAGATTCAAATATGTTGAAAATCATGACCGCAAGTGGTTTTCTGGAATGATTGTCGTCTTTGTTTTTTCATATGCCTTAGCCCTTAGTCGCTTCATTTGTCACAGTCCCCGGTATTATATTCTGATACTTTCACTGTTACCATTGCTGAAAATGGGCACACTCACAAACTTCATTAAGTCATTATGGATCAAGTAAGAAGTAAAGAGAGATACAAATATTCAAGAAACTCATTTGGTTGATGAAATTTGAAACCCAAAGTTCCATAATTTTTAGGAAACTGCAATAATGGAATTTTCATTCGATTGTCTTTGAACTGTAAGGAAAAAGACTCAGCTCACGCATGTCTCAAAATGACACTTGAACCCTCAGTTGCCACTTAGTTAAGAAGAAAAGTTTTACTTTGGGAGTTATTTGGTGATTTATTATGAAAAATCATGTTTAATACTCGATTAATATTTGATATTTGGTTAAAATTTCATTTTTAAGCCTTCGCAGTATGCATTACTTAAATAATTTAACGTTAAAATTTTTTACTTCGTTTTCTGAAATTATCTATATATATATATTTCCCAGGAATGTGGGTGCATAAAAAAATTGTTCCGCACAGTAAAACGTGCTTCAAATGGTTGTAAATCACTGTTATAAGCATTGTTCATTGAATTTTTTATTATTTTATACCACAATACCACAAACCCATCTGTGATAAATCCTTCCCCCCTCCCCCACACATTCTCCTGAATCTTCTTCTCACCATTTCTCTCAACCTAGAAAATTCCATATCATTTACCCTGTAGAAAAATCGAGGCCCTCAACACCGATCATCATCATCATTTTTTCCTCAATCAAAAAACTTTTTCTCCAAACAAACAAACAAATCGGCGATTTTCCGATCAATCGATGACTCTCATTACTCCGCCACCAATTGATGTAATCACCTTCTATTTCTCTCATAATACGTATATACGTATAATTGTGTTTACTGATTTGAGTTGATTAACTAAATTAATTGATCGATTTAATTAGTTTTTATCTGCTGTGTGATTTAATTAGTATAGATGTTCAATTTAATCTAATTTTGTTTAATTGATTTTTTTTATTTTTTTATTTGTAGAAATATTTCAAAGTTAGGGTTTTTAATTAGTTGTATTGTTTATTTTTTATTATTATTTTTTTTTGTAGAAATATTTCAAAGTTAGGGTTTTTAATTCGTTGTATTGTTTAATTTGGTTTTTTTTTTTTTTTTTTATATACTGATTTTCATCCGTTCTAGGATGAGCTTGATGTGAATATAGTTTCTTTTTTTGGTGAAAATGTTTGCAAAGTTAGAGTTTTGAATTGTGATGATTAGGAAGAATTGTTGAATTAGTTGTTAAATTAGGGTATTACTGATACGAAATTTCATTGAGAGGAATCAGCAAAGAAAAGAAAAAGGGTCAACATCTTAATGTGTATTTGAGATTGTGTTTGAATTTCACGTATCATGTAAAAATGTTTTTTTATGCTTTTGTGAAAACGTTTGATTTTATTGTTTAAAATCCAATGATTAGTTGTATCATGTATGTGTATCTCAGTTTCAACCACAGCCGATGCGTAACGTCGCGTCACCCAGTAGTTCTTGACATTCAGTCGGGGACGATATGTTCCATTGCAGCTATGTGTGAAAGCTTATTTGGGTCCGAACTTACAACTACAAATAAGCTTGCTTGAACGTTTATGAGCTCTAGACTGTTAAGCCTTTGATCTAGGAATTCTACGTTTAAAGAACAATGATAATATTGGCGGAATATTCAAACAAAGAATACAATACTATCATGACAAGGTTTTGTGGAATTCACCGTTTGTTATTTCATTAGCCCCAATACTACTTGATCATTGGTAGTACGATTACACTCTAATCAGGGATCAAAGATCCTTGAGGCTAAACAAACCTAAACAACATTAGACCCCATGTCTAACGTTTATCAGACACACTCTTTAAGTGCTCTTACATTTTAACACAACTTTGTGTTGTTGTAATTTGAGAGTACGAAGCACTTTGGTTGATCACTAATCTCACAGTGACACACTCACTGTCCACAGTGACCCACACCTTTATCTAAGGGGTATGATCTTCCTTTTATAACATAAGGAGATCATTTACAAATTGATAAGCTTTTAGTCATCCACTTGCTTTTACATGTGTCAAGTCAATAAGATACAACTTGTATCTTGAGTGTTCAACTTGATGACTTGATAAATATCTAGATATTATATTTGTATAAACATGACTCATACAAAATAATATCTTTATCTTTGTAGCAGCAGAGTGACTTATTGATTCAGCAGTTACTTCATTTGAACTATCAGCAGAATTGTAATACTATCAGCAGGAACACTAATCAGCAGAAACAATACACTATCAGCAGAAATGAAACTTTTGCACTATCAGCAGAGTGTTCTGTTTTATCAGCAGAGTGCTCTGGCTAAACAGCAGAGTTCTCAGCAGGAACAGAACTTTGCTCTTGAATCAGCAGTACCTTCATGGTCTAGCAGTACCTTGTTCTTGAACTAGCAGTACCTTGCTCTTTGGACCATCAGTACCATAAAATACACTAGCAGTACCTTCACTTTAGCGTATTTTGCTTATCATTTCAGTATATAATATGTTTCATTCTTCTTGTTTGTGATCATCAAATCTATGGAATATTTAATTCCTTACAATCTTCCCCTATTTGATGATTACAAAACAAACACTTTCTTGTACGAATTTCCCTAGACGAAGTAGAGAAATTGAGATAACTAAATCTCACCATGAATGAAACTATACTGTCTTCCCCTTAATCTATGCTATCCACCACGTTTCTTCCCCTTTTTGTTATCAACAAATAGAGAATATTACAAATATGATCTTTACAACTTCGAACTAATACTAATCAAAAGTAGTAAGAATCAATAACTTTCCCTGTGATGATGCACATATATAAATGGTTAAACACTTGAACATTTAAGCTTCCCCTAAAACCCATATGTTAACCATTCGAATCTCCATTCTGTAGGCTTTTATGACTGATGAAGAAAAACCAACCATTACCAACTTGTTGATGAAGCTGAATAAACCAATCTTGTGTCCTATATCTTGTACTAAAACTGACTTTGAACTTATACTAACACCATATAAGTAGATCGAAATCTCTTGATAAAATCCTCATCTTCAATGAGACACTGAGCACTACAAAGTAACTCCTTTAAGTGATAGTTAACTAGGTCTTCGTCCATCCTCCCCTTGACCTTATGAAAACTAGATTTAACAAGTCATCACCATAATTATTTAAGCACAAACAAGTTATCTTTTCTTCCAAAGATATGACAAAACACAATCTTGAAAAATTCAACCTTAACTTCAAATAAGCAACAAATGACCTTTTTCATCAATAATAAATTGATAAACAAGCCTTTTTATCTTTTAAGAATCAACTCTCTTCTGTGTGTGATTCTTCCACTTGTTGAAAACTTTAAAGAACAAGAGAACAAACTACAAATAAGCTTGCTTGAACGTTTATGAGCTCTAGACTGTTAAGCCTTTGATCTAGGATTTTGTCTATGAAAAGCATGATGATAATATTGACGGAATATTCTAATAAAGAATACAATACTATCACAACAAGGTTTTGTGGAATTCACCGTTTGTTATTTCATTAGCCCCAATACTACTTGATCATTGGTAGTACGATTACACTCTAATCAGGGATCAAAGATCCTTGAGGCTAAACAAACTAAACAACATCAGACCCCATGTCCAATGTTCCCACACACACTCTTTAAGTGCTCTTACATTTTAACACAACTTTGTGTTGTTGTAATTTGAGAGTACGAAGCACTTTGGTGTTGATTGTTTCAATCACAACCAAGACACACTTTTATCTAAGGGTGTGATCTCCTTTTTATAGTATAAAGGAGATCATTACAAAATTGATAAGCTCTTAGTCATCCACTTGCTTTAACATGTGTCAAGTTGAGTGTTCAACTTGATGACTTGATAAGATATCTAGATATTATATTTTGTATAAACATGACTCATACAAAATAAATATCTTCTTCGTTCTTATCCTTGTAGCAGCAGAGTGACTCATTGATTCAGTAGTTACTTCATTTGAACTATCAGCAGGATTGTAATACTATCAGCAGGAACACTAATCAGCAGAAACAATACACTATCAGCAGGAATGAGATTTTTGCACTATCAGCAGAGTGTTCTGGTTTATCAGCAGAGTGCTCTGGCTAATCAGCAGAGTTCTCAGCAGGAACAGAACTTTGCTCTTGAATCAGCAGTACCTTCATGGTCTAGCAGTACCTTGTTCTTGAACTAGTAGTACCTTGCTTTTTGGACCATCAGTACCATAAAATACACTAGCAGTACCTTCACTTTAGCGTATTTTGCTTATCATTTCAGTATACAATATGTTTCATTCTTCTTGTTTGTGATCATCAAATCTATGGAATATTTAATTCCTTACAATCTTCCCCTATTTGATGATTACAAAACAAACACTTTCTTGTACGAATTTCCCTAGACGAAGTAGAGAAATTGAGATAACTAAATCTCACCATGAATGAAACTATACTGACTTCCCCTTAATTTATGCTATCCACCACATCTCTTCCCCTTTTTGTTATCAACAAATAGAGAATATTACAAATATGATTTTTACAACTACAAACTAATATTACAAATCAAATCTATCCTTCTAAGATCTCAAACTACCCTCTATTAAGCTTTCCGCGCTAAAAATGAACTTGAGACATAAAAATTTTAAACCATCAGTAGCAATACAAATAAAAAGTAGTAAGAATCAATAACTTTCTCTTGTGGTGTTGCACAAATACAATAAATGGTTAAACATCTTTAATATTGAAGCTTCCCCTGAAACTAATATGTTAACCATTCGAATCTCCATTCTTGTAGGCTTTTATGACTGATAAAGAAAAACCAATCATTACCAACTTGTTGATGAAGCTGAATAAACCATCTTGTGTCCTATATCTTGTACTAAAACTGACTTTGAACTTATACTAACACCATATAAGTAGACCTCAGTCTCTTGACTAAATCCTCATTTCCAATGAGACACTGAGCGCGACAAAGCAACTCCTTTAAGTGATAGTTAACTAGGTCTTCGTCCATCCTCCCCTTGACCTATGAAAACTAGATTTAACAAGTCATTGCCATAATTTATTGAAGCACAAACAAGTTATCTTTTCTTCCAAAGATATGACAAAACACAATCTTGAAAAATTCAACCTCAACTTCAAATAAGCAACAAATAACCTTTTTCACCAATAATAAATTTATAAACAAGCCTTTTTAACTTTTAAGAACCAACTCTCTTCTGTGTGTGATTCTTCCCCTTTGTGTGTGTAAACCAAGAAAGAAAACCAAAAATTCGACCATACCTCAACTGTTTCTGCAGCAGTTTTCAACGATGCATATCTTGCAACCTAAGGCTCAGATTGAAGATCCCTCCGGTGAAAATCTACCTTGATATACCAAGAACCTTCAACAAAAATTTCAGCCCAATCCAACGGTTAACGAAGGAGTTATCGCCTTTTGAAAACAGCTCTGCAACAGTTTTGTAAAATATAAGCAATACGAATTTTTCTTCTTTCTATAAAAACCTTTTCTTTTCCTAAATCCAGAGCCCCCCGCTCTGATACCACTTGTTGAAAGCTTATTTGGGTCCGAACTTACAACTACAAATAAGCTTGCTTGAACGTTTATGAGCTCTAGACTGTTAAGCCTTTGATCTAGGATTTTGTCTATGAAAAGCATGATGATAATATTGACGGAATATTCTAATAAAGAATACAATACTATCACAACAAGGTTTTGTGGAATTCACCGTTTGTTATTTCATTAGCCCCAATACTACTTGATCATTGGTAGTACGATTACACTCTAATCAGGGATCAAAGATCCTTGAGGCTAAACAAACTAAACAACATCAGACCCCATGTCCAATGTTCCCACACACACTCTTTAAGTGCTCTTACATTTTAACACAACTTTGTGTTGTTGTAATTTGAGAGTACGAAGCACTTTGGTGTTGATTGTTTCAATCACAACCAAGACACACTTTTATCTAAGGGTGTGATCTCCTTTTTATAGTATAAAGGAGATCATTACAAAATTGATAAGCTCTTAGTCATCCACTTGCTTTAACATGTGTCAAGTTGAGTGTTCAACTTGATGACTTGATAAGATATCTAGATATTATATTTTGTATAAACATGACTCATACAAAATAAATATCTTCTTCGTTCTTATCCTTGTAGCAGCAGAGTGACTCATTGATTCAGCAGTTACTTCATTTGAACTATCAGCAGGATTGTAATACTATCAGCAGGAACACTAATCAGCAGAAACAATACACTATCAGCAGGAATGAGATTTTTGCACTATCAGCAGAGTGCTCTGGCTAATCAGCAGAGTGCTCTGGCTAATCAGCAGAGTGCTCTGGCTAATCAGCAGAGTTCTCAGCAGGAACAGAACTTTGCTCTTGAATCAGCAGTACCTTCATGGTCTAGCAGTACCTTGTTCTTGAACTAGTAGTACCTTGCTTTTTGGACCATCTGTACCATAAAATACACTAGCAGTACCTTCACTTTAGCGTATTTTGCTTATCATTTCAGTATACAATATGTTTCATTCTTCTTGTTTGTGATCATCAAATCTATGGAATATTTAATTCCTTACAATTGTTGAAAACTTTAAAGAACAAGAGAACAAACTACTTATAAGTTTTCTGATCGTTTATGGGCTCTAGGCTGTTAAGCCTTTGATCTAGGATTTTGTCTATGAAAAGCATGATGATAATATTGACGGAATATTCTAATAAAGAATAAAATACTATCACAACAAGGTTTTGTGGAATTCACCATTTGTTATTTCATTAGCCCCAATACTACTTGATCATTGGTAGTACGATTACACTCTAATCAGGGATCAAAGATACTTGAGGCTAAACAAACTAAACAACATCAGATCCCATGTCCAATGTTCCCACACACACTCTTTAAGTGCTCTTACATTTTAACACAACTTTGTGTTGTTGTAATTTGAGAGTACGAAGCACTTTGGTGTTGATTGTTTCAATCACAACCAAGACACACTTTTATCTAAGGGTGTGATCTCCTTTTTATAGTATAAAGAAGATCATTACAAAATTGATAAGCTCTTAGTCATCCACTTGCTTTAACATGTGTCAAGTTGAGTGTTCAACTTGATGACTTGATAAATATCTAGATATTATATTTGTATAAACATGACTCATACAAAATAATATCTTTATCTTTGTAGCAGCAGAGTGACTTATTGATTCAGCAGTTACTTCATTTGAACTATCAGCAGAATTGTAATACTATCAGCAGGAACACTAATCAGCAGAAACAATACACTATCAGCAGAAATGAAACTTTTGCACTATCAGCAGAGTGTTCTGTTTTATCAGCAGAGTGCTCTGGCTAAACAGCAGAGTTCTCAGCAGGAACAGAACTTTGCTCTTGAATCAGCAGTACCTTCATGGTCTAGCAGTACCTTGTTCTTGAACTAGCAGTACCTTGCTCTTTGGACCATCAGTACCATAAAATACACTAGCAATACCTTCACTTTAGCGTATTTTGCTTATCATTTCAGTATATAATATGTTTCATTCTTCTTGTTTGTGATCATCAAATCTATGAAATATTTAATTCCTTACACTATGAATGTGGATGCTCACCCGATAGTAGTTGCTGCTAATGGCTGCAGTTCTTTCTCATCTCAAACGCCTACTGATGAAACCGTTTGTCAGAACGTTGTCGGAGGAGTCTCTTTCGAAGGTAAGTGTTACCCACGTTTTAATTTTTTTTCAGATTATTCAACACTGCAGCTTCCGACACATTTGATGAATCTTTCAGAAAATGTTGCGGGAACGATTCGTGGACCAGTTATGCTTGACTTTCAGTCACAGACTATTTCTCCTGCTTCTCGAGGTTGTTCATAATAGATGTTGTTGCTGTTCATTTGATTTGTAAAACGTTTGGAGCTGTTACTGAATGCATTATTGTTTATGTACACTCTCACAAGGGGATCAGGTTTTTTGGAATGTACAATACCAGCGTCTACAATAGGTAAACAATATTCCTGTTTTTTGGTTGATGCAGTTTGCTGCAATTTTTTTTCACGATTATAGAATCTAAAGTAATGGTGCATCCTATTATTAAATATGTTGCCGTTTATGTAGGTTATACCTCCTACTCC
Source organism: Artemisia tridentata subsp. tridentata (assembly GCA_021014915.2). Lineage (NCBI taxonomy): Eukaryota > Viridiplantae > Streptophyta > Magnoliopsida > Asterales > Asteraceae > Artemisia > Artemisia tridentata. The sequence continues at coordinate 318,111,476 of CP139507.1, read as the reverse complement.
TCTTGAGGTTTTCCTTTTAATGCATCTCAGCGAAGGCCTGATGCAAGACAGTTGTCCGAGTACGTAACAGGTTACCCTCTTTAATGTTTCTCACTACCGTTATCTGTTGTATGTTTTACATACCTTTGTTGGTGATACATGTTCTTTTTTGTTCAGTCCCTCCGAGACAGGAATGAAGTTAGAGTTGGAAAGTTCAATGGGCAAGACCGAGGTTAGAGTCTAATAAAAAGTAGCATTGCTGACTTAAGATTTGTTTGTACTTTGTTTTACGTAAACTCACTCTCCATTGATATACGGTTTCAGGCCATTGCAAGGCACACGGATTGAATTTAGTGGTGCATAGGTCCACCTTCGTAAGTAATAGTATAACAATACTAAGGTTGGAAAATACTATGGTGCGGATCCTAAAGTTGTCACTCGACCTTCGGCGTGGTATGCACTCAAAGCTATACTAATCTAATGAATATTGTTTTAATATCACATGTTCCAATAAAATCGGTTTGATGTATTCGTTTCAGGTATACCCACATACTTTTGTTTGGAAAAAGAATAAGGCAGCTAAGCTACACAAAGGGCTGAAGCTAAATAGGGTGGTTGAGGTTGGTGTGAAACAAGTGGCAAAAAGTCAGCAAGGTGCAGTTGCAGCTGTGGAGTGTGCCAGGAAGCGGTTTTATCAGTTGCAATACCATCAAAAGTAGGTACATACTTAGAAAACATCGAACAATAGGAATCTGGATTAAGGCAATAATTACCCCGTAATACGCATCTGTGAACGGGACGTCATTTTTGGATTTTAGTATATAGTATATAATATATAATAAAAACAAATTATTATAAGAAGCAACTTTAATCTGACCAAGCTGTTAATTAGCCAAATGTGATATTCGTTGGATGTTGCTGTTGGAATATTGTTGGCAAATTCGATATGATTGAGAACACATGTTCCTAGGTGTTTGTGGTTGATAGGACAAACAACCAGTTGAATTAGGAAGAACTGTTGAATTGATCAGATAAATTCAAGTTTTCTAATATATATCGGGTTTAACTAAATATTTTGAATTTATTTATCTGACCAATTTAAGATATTTGATCTGTCGGGAAATCGATAAATGTGGATGGGATAGTTTTAGGAATGCTGCTTATGATCTTCTATAACGATAATGCTGTTTAAGGTGTGTGTGTTTTCCCTTATATAGCAGCCTTATGCCTTATTTTGTTTTAAGCTTATGTTTCATAAGCTGACTTATTGAGACTTATTATGAAGCTTTTCGGCTTATATAAGCTTATTTTGACTAATAGACGTATATAAGTCGAAAAGTTTCAAAAGAAGCCACAATAAGTGAACTTATGAAACATTACGCCAACAGAAACAAGATATAAGCAGGCTGTATAGGCCGAAACAAACACCCCGTTAGTAAGGAAATTTCATTGGTGTTATCAGCACGTATAAAAAAGTAGCCCGGGTAAGACAGGGTGTCAAAAGACCTAAGGCGTTCAATAAAAAAGAATTTCTAAACATAAGAAACGATGACTATATGGTAGTTTTTTTGATTGATGATACTAACAATTCATGTCATATGTTTGTGATAGTTACCTTTTTCTCGCATATTCATAACTGCAGCTCCAGAAAAGGACCTGATCATCACTAAGGTACAATTCTTGAAGAAAGATGGGAAGCCGAAGAGAATGGTGTGACAAGTGATTTGGTGCAAATTACTTCTTCGCACCACCCTCTTCCGTTTCCCATCTTTCTTCAATAATTGAGCCATATCGCTGATCAGCAACTCTTCTGCAACTGCAGTTGTGGATATGCAAAAACAAGTTAACTCTCACAAGCACATGACATCAAGTTTTAGTATCATCAAACAAAGAAAGTAACAAATAGTCTTCATTTGTTATGCTAATTTTTTTTTTTTTTAATTATTTTTTATTATTATTATTTTTTTATTGAATGCCTTAGAATTTAGTCACACGTTGGCCAGCCAAAATATGGGAGTTACAATTCTGATCCTTCTTACCCACGTTAAGAAACACCCCAAATTACAGATAGTAAGGTACATATTCACATTTATTTCAACGAATTCTGTAACCAAATATTGTGACCATAATTTGGCATGTTAAGCATCTATCATAAACTATAATTACAAATTCTATAAAAGTCTTAAAAAAAGAAGTTGAAAATAACAACATGTGTAACCAGCCTGATACAAGCTGTTGCACAAATAGAGTTGATAAAGCATCTGCATTCAACTATAAAAGCAACTACAAATGTTGTACATCACCTGTTAATATTAGTAATTGAAGACTATCTGGCATTTTTTATTTGTCGATATTAATGCCTGATACTCTCTGTGTATGGTGCTAAATTTTTTTTTGCATGTTTGTACCTGCTGTTTCAAAAAAAACCTTGATCACCAATAGGATACAATTCTAAAAGATAGATGCGAAACAAATGAGAATGATGTGACAAGTGATTTGGTGCAAATTACTTCTTCCCACCATCCTCTTTTGTTTCCCATCTATCTTTTTGAATCGAATCGTATTGTTGATCAGGATTTTTAATCTTCCTTTTAACTACGACTTATATATTGTTATATCTATACATTTACTTTACAATACAAATATGTTGTCTGCTTTGAGAACTGCATGAACGGAGAGTGAGCAGAAAGGAGGGAGACCTAAGTGTTGACTGATTCAAGAAGGGAAGGTTAAGAAGAATCGGGTTTTCCGGAAGGAGACCCCCAAGGTGATGTGGATCAAACTTTTGCTTCATTCAAGATTACATTAGATGGAGACCTAGATAATATTCCTGCCTGTGTCCCCATTGGTAATTGAATTTTATAGATACCCCAATTGACACAACCATTTTGCAGCATCTGTAATTATGTATACTTAATTTGAGAGGGTTACTCCTTTGATTAAATGTATAAAATAATGTAAATGTGTACTTATGGATTCATGTAATTTAGTGTTTTGTTTGGCAGACAATCGTTAACAAAAAAAAAATTGAAATAAAAGAAGTTATTGGTGATGCGCTACAGAACAAATATGTCTTGCTTAAAGGCAAAACATCATCTACACTTACTTGGAACAGGTAAACATTTGTTTTTTATGCCCTTTGATTTCAACACCAAGGGCGACATCCTACAAGGTGCAAGTCTTTAGCTTTATCGGTAACTAATCATTAGATATGTCGTCATGTATCAGGAACCATGAACAGCTGCTGACAAAGAATATGATGTAGTCAAACCTCAATTAATCCGGCATACGCATTGGAAAACATTTATCCAGCATTTACATGTAGGTACATACCTCAAAATTTTTTTCCATAAACGTAGGTTTATGAGTAGTTATTTGCATGATGTGTTGGATACTATGTTTACTTTTACAAAATTTTTTTTGGCATAAGTTGGTAAACATGGCAATGAGTATGGCAATTTTTTTTTTGTTTTGTTGTTGTAGGCGATCAGGATTGTAGGATTGCATGGCTTACTATAACCCAAATTAACTTTACCAACTTATTGCTACCCCTATACACTGACCAACTATAAATCGCAGGCACACCACCACCAAGTCCGCAAGAAGAGCAACAGGAAAAAGAAAAACAAAAAATAAACGAACAAAAGAAAAGCGAGGCAGTCAAAAGACCACCCTTTCAGATGAAGCAGCCAACATAAAGAAACAAAAAGTACACAAACACATTTCACAGCTAAATTGATCCATAATGGACCTTATTCCATGCAAACAACTACAATTCAGGTTTCCTTTTACTCAAATCTGTAACTTTACATCTGATTTACTTAATGGAAACAAAATTATTGTAGTATTGTACTATTTAGAAAAGGCGTTCAGGTTCATAGTTGGGTTAAGTGTGTTAAAGATGATTACAAAATTTATATCTTTTTAGTTTATGTTTTTTGGTTGCCCATGTTCTATGCAGAAAAGCTATTTTTAAAATGGTTGTTTCATTTAAAAACTTTTATATTACGAGTCTGCCGGCTTATGATCTTTGTTTGTTTTGTAGGAAAAGAATGAAAATATGGAAGGACGGTTGTTAACTATCAATTAGAAAAAGACATGAACGACTGCACTATTTTATCCATCTGTGTTGCCCGTTATCACTAGATTTGCTCCTAAAAAGTACAGGATCACGAAAATGCCTCTAATAGTTGAAAGGAAAAAACAGGCCATGCGCTGATAACTGAAACTGTTACCTGCTGTTTGGATGGATAGATCAGTAGATGAGGCCAATATGTGTTACTGATGTGATGCTGCACTTGGTTTTTAGGTCTGAGCACTGATATTAGAAATGCAGGATGTGAAGTATAAAAGCTATGGTATGAGAATTTTCTGTATTGATTAGTTTGGTATAAAATGGTTGTAATAAAACATTACTGCTTTGTCTAAGTTGCCAAACTGTTACAATGGATCACAATTTTTTTTTTTACAAAGTGATTATCCTCTTAATCATCCTTCCTAATGTAAACATAAACCGACACTATCAACATAGCACTCCCGTCGCAACGCGCGGGCTGCCCCGCTCGTTATCTATATATACTAAAACAGATTGTCGGTGGCATTAAAAAAATAGGCGCTCCATTAAAATACTATTAAACCTTTAGTCCGTTAACTTAGCCCATGAAGTGACGGCCTCTTTGGCCCGTGTCTGACTTTCTTATAGACGATAAACATGCCACCGTCTTTAACCATTCATTATCCACATGAAAATTGTCGGTTTCTCTACCTTTCTAGAACTGTGCTTTCTTCTTCCCGGCGTTTGCTTGATGGTAGCTACCGCCCTCACGTCTCCATCGAGACCTTCTGTCATCCTCCCTGATAAAATACAAGTCAACAAACTTCAAGCTTTGGGTTATTGGTATTGATTGCTTTATATATCTCATTTACTTTTAGGTAGTTGCTACTTTAGGGTTTGTGTTGTTTTTATGTGTTATTGGTGAAGCAGTTGGGATTCAAAATTGCGGTTGTCTAAAGTTTAAATTGCAGGTTTGTTGTTCGATTGTTTTTGACATCTTCATTTTTTTTCTTGGCTTTTGGTATCTTGATGAATTTAGCTGTTTCATTTTTATTTTTTGTATGCCCATAACCTGTTTGATGAACCGTTCAAGAAAATTCTTTTATTCTTATTAGTTAATAAAACCCCCTTTTTAAATATTGTTTAATTTGTGTTTGTTTTTACTAATTATTTATTCTTTTTTTTTTTATTTTTATTTACAGAAATAAAAGATGAGCGTGAATAAAGATTAATGGTGGAGGAATGGAAGGTAAGTATATGTAAGAATAAGATAAGGGCCTTTTGCGATCAGTAGTTCTTGCGACCCGAATAATTGGCCACCATTATTAGCCTAACGCAAGTGAACTTACAACTTTTAATCCTGTTGGATCAGTATATAATATACTATTGGTATTGATTATTTATCCTTTTTGGAATACCGTCTGATTTGTGAATCATGTTATATTATTTTACTGACGGGTGTTATTATCTTAGGTACGATTAGGCAAGTACCACCAACCAGTTTCACTCCATCCGACGGTAATCTGCGTGCAACTGTAGCGACAGCAGGTCGTCCAAATTATTATTTTGACCGTCGATTTGGGAAGTGCGTCTTAATACATATTTAATAGCGTTTCTGGCTTTTGTTAAACACAAATAGGGCGGCGCAGAATGTATGAGACCCTCTGTATGGTCATACTAATCGCATACAATCATCTGTGACATGTAAGTGATTAGACGATTTAAGTTCCTCTTAAATGAATGTCTTTAACACCAAAGTTTGGTTTCCCTTTTAAATAGTGCAATTGCTTTGGAATACCAAATACTAATTCAGTGGTTGCTGTGATCATTGTAGGTGCAAATGGACAGAAAACGACGTGCTTGATATCGCGCGAAACGCGTTACAAGTCAAGCCTCTCACGAAGAAAAGCCAACTCGCGACGGTTTAACGCGATACTCGATTATAATAAACCGGATAAGTGAATACCCGGGTCGTAGTCCCAACGAGGCGTGAATCGAGGATATCGTATGAGGTTTGGTATTAAAATGCTTGAAATAACGAGGTTTACTTTGGTTTTTAATATCTAATAAAACAAAATTAAGAAACGCGAACGGTAAACTAATAACAAGCATAAACGTAAAATCTTTTAAAAACTAACTCTACGGATACCAAATTAATTTTCCTACATCCTAAATGACAAAAGAAAATTTTGAAAAAAGAAATTATATTTTTTTGACTTTTTAATTATTTTTTATGAATTAAAAACTATTTAAACTAATTTAAATTTCTAAAAATACTAAAACTATTTTTAAAAATCTGAAAATTTTTGTGAATAAACTTTGAACTAATTAAAAGATAAGAAAAATAAAAATGGGAAAAAAACAATTCTGGATAAGCAGAAAATAAGCTGAAACAGCTTATAATAGGCTAAAAGGAATACGAAGGCTAAGTTAAATAATTAATTTGTAATACTTTAACCTAAACAGAACTAGAGTACTACTGGTAAGGTAGTGTGTTTGTGAACCAAGTAACCCAGGTTCGAACCCCAGGTATGGCAACCTTTTTTTACAACTATTTTTTTGGTTTTCTTGTTTTTGAAACTGATTAATCATCACAAGTAAATACTTTTTAAACTAAACAAACATTTTGAATCTAACAAAAAACTCAGTAACAGCTTAATAATTCTTATCAGTTTGGGGAATAAGCAAAAGAAAGGCAAACAAACCAAATAAGCTCATAGCTATTCTAAAGAGCTAGTGGAATGGGAAATAAGCAAAAATCTATCAAGAACTAAAGGAAGAGTAACAATAAGCTATGAAACTCAGAGATAAGCTCAAATAATGCCAAAAATAAGCAAAGAAAACCAAGGAGGGTCTGCTGATCTCAGGGCAAAAGGAAGGGACAGAGGGCAGATGGGCAACTTTGAGGCCAAATTAAGCTAGCTTAACAAGCTCAAAAGTCCAAAATAAGCTACAACAGATTAAGACTACCTAGAGAGCTACTTGAAAAACAAAAATCAAAATCCAAATCCTACTTTAACTACACTAAATTTGAGATTAAAAAGTGGGCAGAGGCTAAAAGGAAAATGTTGCAGTCTGCAATGTTTTGATTCAGATAGCAGACCAATTTGTGACCAAAAACTCCTACTGATTTCCACTAACTTAAGCTATCTTAAACCTAATTAAAAGTGCTACAAATGCCAATCTACAGTATCACCCATATTGACCCATGTTTAATCACTAAACCAAACACTCCTTCAAATTGACTGGTAATAAATGTTACACTAAAGCAGACCTAGTAAGCATGATCTTATGAAACAGATGCACATTAAACTATCTTGAAACTTGAAAAGCAATAAGAAAACCCAAATAAGTGCTGAGAATAAGCAAATAAGCTAACTTTGACTTTTGTTGACCAAAGTATAAAAAAAACAAGAAAACTTAAATTCTCATTAACTAAAATTAAATTACATTGCTGGGAAAATAAAAGATATAAAAAGAAAATTTACCTAAATTAAAGCTAAAATAAAACCTGCTAAAAATGGCTTTCAATACTAACTACTTATACTACTTTCTAAAACTAGGGTTCTTCACCACTTGTGCTTCTTTGGGATTAAATCCCACCATTGGATGGGTCTGGAGTAATCTCAGCCTTTGAATTGTTTTGGCGCCCATTATGTCCCACGGATAGATGACATGGATGAGGGACGGGAGGGATGGTAAGGATAGGGTGGCTGTGGCAGGTGTTGGGGTATGGGAGAGGGGACAAATTTGTCGAAGAAAGTACGGTGAGGGTATGGGGAAGTGGGATTGCATTTTGGCGGGAGAAAAGGTGAGGAAGAAGGTGGGAAGGTGTTTGACCTAATTTGTCGTTAGGTTAACTAAAAAAAAAGGCAGATTGGGTTTTTTAGTTTGTGGGTTGGGTTAGGTTAGGTGGGTTATGGGTTATTTGGTTAGGGTTAGTTTTAGGATTGGTTTGGTTTTATGCTAAGGGACTAATGTTGTAAAAATCCGAAAATCCAAGGACCATGGCTGTTGGAGTATGCTCGTGTCATAATTACTAACTATATGGCTAGAAATATGTGAGCCTATGGGGTCACACACATATACACTGAGGTGCCACTTTATATATCGTGTTTACTGTATTTACGATATATAAATAACCGTAAGTAACCAGGAACCGCTATTGGGCTTCTAATGAATAAGTAATGGACTTATTGCATTGGACTAGAAAATTAAATGGGAAGCCCATTTGGGGCCCAATGGTGGCCGGCCTTGATGTTGTAAAAGAAAGGGACTAGTTTGTATTTTATGGAAAATATAATCACCATAATATCCTTATTATTGTGATTAGTAGTTACCCTAATATCTCTCCCTCTTCCTCTCATCAAGGACCACGAAATAAAACACACCAAGATCTAGGGTTTTTGTTTTTTCATCAATCTCCATTGAATCTTGTTCATTCAAGGGTGCTTGATTGGTTACGGTGGTTGAAGGACTAGCATCCATTGGCGTACGGTGACGTGTAGTGTGTTTCACACTTAGAGGAGATCAACCTTATTGATCTCTTGGGTTTCTTGATCAAGTCGTGGGTTATAGTGTTGTTGGTGACTCTCGGATCACGCTACAAAGGTATAACTTATGTGTTTATTGTTTTGATTGATCATATGGCACTATGGATCCTGTTATGGTGATGTTTATCCGCTGCGTGAATTTATTTAATATGTTATATATGTCATACATCACCTATAGTGGTATCACGAGCCATCATATGATGTCATATGATCATCATGTATGCGTAAAAATGGCTAAAAACGCGTGTTTTTAAGGGATTTAAAGGTTTAATTTCAAAACAGCCCCGGGGGCTTAATTTTTGGATATATGTCGACCCTAAAGGGGTCTAATAATCTGGACTTTTTGATCCTATAGCCATTTGTTATGCATACAACAATTGTTTTCTTGATCGGTACCCGTAAAATGGCCTAAAAACGCGTTTTTTGGAAGATTTTTAACCCGATTTCAAATCAGCCCATGAGGCTTATTTTTCTGTGGTAAAATGGTGTTAAGAAGGTCCTAACATCAGTGGGGTTTGAGTCTTTGGCCATTTGTCACGCGTACCATTCGGGGTTTTAATTCTTGTTAATTATTTCTTCGAGTCGTTGGCTAAAAATTTATTTCTTGTTATTTATTTTGTTATCCATGGAAAATACATGCATGTTTGTCCATGGAGTTAGCCAACACCATGTAATAATCTTTATTTGAATGTATTATTATGTGTTCATATGCAAAGCCGATGAAAACCTAGACCACTTGTGCGTTGTGATTGTGATTGTTGGTTGGTTTTTCTTGTTTTGGGGTTTGCCATTGTTTCGGCACTTTTGTAATGTATTTCAATTTTGGTTTTGCCAATGTTTGGGCATTTTACAGTAGATACAAAGTAGATTAGTTGTATTTTACTTTATATGTATTGTAAACAAGAGCTTGGAAGCAAAAGGCGAAAGATTGAATAGTTGTAGACTGAAAGTTGCTGCTGGACACCTGTTGGGAAAACGTGCTTACCTGCTGATTGGTAAGGTATTTTTTTCTAAAATTTTTGGTGCAGATCCACAAGACATAGGGCTACAACTTTGTCAACTGGGCCGAATCATGAGGAGGTGATCTTTCTGGGCTTTTGGGCCTTGCAAAACAGAAAAACTGGGCTGACAGAAACTGAAGTTCATGTGCATAATGGGCTTTTTACTTGCTCATGATTGTCTTGGAGCAAGTGGGAGCCCTCCGTGTGGTTGTGGTTTGTGTCCCTAGTTGACTCTTGGTTCTCGTGATGGCTCACGAGACCAAGCATAGGATTTTCATCGGTTGAGGCTTTGCATATTGTGGTTGTATGTTTGGTTGGTTGTTTTTATGTATGTTGTGACTACATGTAAAACGGAAAAATGTTTTCTTAAAACTTGAAACTAAACATAAACCATTTTGAACTAAGTCTTATGATTTAGTTTAACTAAGTTTAAATATGATTTGAAACTTAAAAATCATTGTTTTCTAAATAACACTTAAACTAGTTAAGATTGTTTATTTATTGATTTATTGTATTGTCCAAACTTAATTAAAATCCACCTAGGATTTATATTAGTCTTGAAAATGGACAACTTGACACACATAAATTAAAACAATGATTAGACTTAAGTTAAGAAAAGTTTTTAACTTGTGCTACGAAGAATGAATGCATGCTTCTTTCGTACACGTTTTTGATCCACATCAAAACTATTTACCCGTCAAAATTTAAGTCACGCCGTCCAATTATGAGAACACTTGCAATTACCTTTTAGCATCTGGTCAGACCTAGGCTGAATTGTAACCCAAGGTGACTATTCTCCATGGTCAGACCTAGGATTATTCTCACAGTTTTCAAATTGGATGACTTAATCGAGTAGTGTGGTCAGACCCTTACCCGAGGCAAAGATGGGACTAAACATGCCTACATGACACTAGTTGTTTGACACTAGATGCCATGAGTCCCATAAGGATCTAAGAGTTGTACATGTAATACAATTGGTGATCGTCGCCTACCTATTGAATCCACCATTTCTAGTAGATCAACTGCATTAATGGTCGAACCTCAATGAGGATCTTAGCCTTTTCGTAAATTAATTGTTTTAAATTATAAACATGGGGTAGTTAATTTATAAAAGGATAATTATCGAAAATACTAAAATTGAACTTTGTAAATTCAATTAATGAATTAATGCAACACAACCGTAAACAAAAGTTTGTTCTTTTCTTGTTAAAAGTACGAACTGAGTCGCTCTTTCCTTGTAAGAAAGAGACTTGTTCCTATCCTTTTTCTTTATGAGGAAAAGCCATAATAGGAATATTTGAATTTTCCTAATTCTAATCAAACTCAAGGAAAACCTACTCTAGAAATCGTGATGTCTTGTAAAAGTCAAAACGGTTAAGTATGGTTACACATCTTATTCCTTCAACGTTGTTTTATAACCCTTGTTTCGGTTTTGAAACATTGAAGAAATATAAGATATTTGGACAACCAAGAACACGTGCACTTGACTTGACCTCTTTGGTCAGACCTTAGGGCCATTTCAACCCATGGCGAATTTTGCTCATTGGTCAGACCTTTGGCGATATTTGCATGTTCTTGCTTGGTCAACCTATTTCGTACTAGCTACCAAACTAAAATGAGTTTAAATAATTAGAAGACGGAAGTATCAATAAACCGCAATGTGGTAAAGGCAATTACTAGCATGATTACCTAGCAGTTTGCCTTAACCCAATATGCCTACTAAGGTCCTACATACCCTTGTGGTAAAGTAGACCAATTATGGAGGAAATGCATGCCTATTTTCAAGTTAAAATAGCAATGATGGCTAGCCCATCATCTATATGTTAGAACTTGATGCACCTTCTTGAATACCTAAGTACATGTTTACTAGTCAAAGTGACTCACATTAGCAATAATGTGTAGATATTCAAAGAAAGATGGAAAGTATCCAATCGCTACTCACTCTCTACTGGTGACGTAACACATTGTAATGTTGTCTAATCCAGTGGGAGCTACGTGATTATATTACTGGTGACGTAACACATGTAATGTTGTCTAATCCAGTGGGAGCTGTAAGCTTTATTACTTGCAAGTTGCCCATCTTATTTCCAGATTGTCTTGAAATAATACATTACTTTCCACGTGTTAAGCATCATAGTTTATATAAGAACCATTACATAAGTTTTATATGATAACTTGTCGCGTTCCTGATGTTGCTTCCTAAAATGTTATCTATAAAATTGTTATGCATGATTCATTATTCAAACGATAAAGTTCTACATATCTATATTTTGATTTTTGACTAAAAATCATATGTTATCTTATACATTGTCATATTGCTCATACAAACAAACGAGCGTAGTGTTGTTTGCATGCTCTCACGATGTTGTGCCATGCACAAGTGGGAGAAATCTTAATTGTGTGCAAGGTACAACATATAACAATATGACTAATAGTTTTTCTTGACTGCAAGGTAAGAAACTAAAATTCTACTAGGACTTCTACACATAAAATGTACGTTGCCCTAATTAGAACAAATATCAAGATATCATGAAAAGCTACTTCAACATATTCACTGAATTGTTTAGTAAATATGATTATGTTTTCTTGTAAACTCATAATCATGAAGTACAAAATTAACTTGAATATACTATTGAGGCCAAGAGTCGGCGCTCGTAATTACTTTAGTTGAATATGTTTAGGTCTCTTGTAAAGACACAAACATCAATTCCGTTAATTCTTGAAAGACTTATAACGTAAAGTAAGACGTTGATTTGTTATGTCTTCTTGTTAAGACATGTACACTTACGACGTATAATATTAAATGTTTATGTTTTCTAGTCAAAACATACACATGAAGTAAAGTATGCAATAGGCTAAAATTACTATTGATACCATCTGGTTTGACTTGGTTGGTAGATATGTAAGCCCAAAAGTATAAGTTCATCTAATGAGTTGTGTGATAGTCTCACAACATCAGTCCTCATGGAATACCACAACTTTATGGTATGTCCATCGTGGAAAATCAAACACTATTGATATTGTTTGATCTTTGATGACTTAAACTGTTTTACCTCCAAAGCTATCAAGGTTAGAAATTGGATGTGCCATGTGTACACTCAATATGGTTCTAACCCAGAAGGAATTTAAGACACCATTGTAGTATGGCATGAGATGAATCTCATTATGTCTTGTTTAAAGTTCTGAATTTGTTAACTACTTAAGAGTAAGTAATTAACAAACTCGAGTCAAGAACTGACGATGTATTCTGGATGTCCCACTTGAAAACAATTTATTGTTTCTCATGATGCTGAGTATCTAGAGATTAGTCTCTACATACAAAAGCAAGTGGGAGCACCTTTAGATCTTGAAGTTGTTCAAGAACTAAATACACAACCTTCTGAGTACACTTGCTAATGTCATACTAAGGTTGAACATGGATATGTTAAACCATAGATTGATATCTCTCATTCATAAATCCACAAGGATACCTCTTGCACCTGAATGATATAGTTTTTATATCAATGCTGAGGGACATAAGTTAGAGGATCATGGTGAACCTGCTAACTACTGAAATGCATTATCAGATATTGTATCTGATGAGTAGCTCAAAACTATGAATGTTAAGATGCAGCCCTTGAAAGACAATCACTCGTGGAGTTTGATTGATCTCTTACAAATCAGTTAGACTGTGAGGTTAAGAATGAGTTTCTTGATAAGAAAACTCAAAAGGGAAAACTTGTACACACGTTTAATGCACAACTAGTAAAAGGAGTTTACTCGTACTCAAGAAATTGACTATGACTAAATCCCTCTACCTAGAAACATTAAATGTATAAAGACGATTAATTGTCATACCTGATTTCATGTATATGAAATATGACAATAGGATATCAAAACACTTTTCTTGTTGATTACCTTTGCGAGGACGATGAGTAATCAAAAGGGTTTATGAATCCATATAATCTTTATTATGTATACAAGATAAAATAATCCATGTGTGGATTAGATCATGCATCTAGGAGCAAAGATCTTGAGTTAATTATAAAATCATTAATTTGATTTTGATTAATAAGATTACTCCTAAGTACACTAAGAGCAAGTTGGAGCATTTTATTTATTTTCTTAAATCTCATATGTCATTGACATATTAGAAACAATATTCCACCTAAGCTAGACTTTAATCCTTAGCTTGGAATGAAGTTTCTCTTGAGGGATTTATAAAATAAAACATATAACATTGTTATATATATGTTTATTAGAATAAACATAAGCGGTTATTAAGTCTAAACATAATATGACACGTTATTGAGGAGAGTCTCAATGATCAATCTTACTTGATGAGATTGAACACATGATTGGAAATCTTAAGTTTGACTGAAGGATTCATCATGTAAGTCATATTAAGTATTGGACTACATATTTATCATTTGCATGAATGCAAGATGAGTTGATAACAACCAATATCTAAGTGAAAGTCGTTAGATAATTGTTAAACGAACATTATATTGGACCTACATAGGACCAAAGATATGTTCAAACGTTTACGGATATATGAGGAACTCTGTTTTGTTTGCATATGCTGATGCTTATTTAACTGAGATGATACTCAACCCCAGTCATGGTAGGATGTCATCATGAATGATGAAATTGCTGACTAGATGTGCTCGACTGAGAGCATTAATGCGTTATACATTAAAAGAATAAGAATACTTTATAGGTTGAGAAACTATTCAGATGACTATCTAAAGTAGGTGTTTTGCTGGCTTCAAACACCCTATGGAATGTATTGTTGCGATACTCGTCTTGTACTTGAATGTGCACATACAAAGGACAATCATCATTCAAACCTTTCATAAATTTTGAAACAAGTATTCTCAAAGTTTACTCAGATGACTACTTGTTGTCTTGTACAACATGATTCGATCATGGTGGGAACATCGGATCCCGACCTATGAGTAGTCTTATGCATATCTGTTTTTTAGTATTTGGATAATGGAACTGTAAGCAGTCGTATTATACAATGAATTGATATACCGGGTATGATCGTCTTCATTTATACTACTGTGTTCTATATTTGCATGTTTAATCCATGAATAATTTATTTATTCTAAAATTATCCATTGTCGGTTGATGATATGGGAGCATCATCGAATTAAGGCAAATGTGAGCGTGCTGGTGATTCATTTGCCACACTCACATGTTGTTCATTGTGATGAACATTGGATTGACCCAACCTACGAGTATTCACTACATGGATCGTCGTCAATAGTGAATCTCGCAAGAGGTTATGTCTCTTATCCTCAGACTTGAGATGCAAGCAGGTCTTGCATGTGTGGAATTTTATTCTTTGATATGGTTAAACGCTATCCTGAATAAGGTAGTTATAAAGGCCATTTTCAGGAGTGATATGAAGCATGTGAATGACACGTGTAGTCAAAATGGGATTTGTTCCTCCACTTGCTTTGGAGTTAGATACTATTGGGCCCCTCGATGAATTGAACAGATGTTTGTATGGCCGTACCCAAATGAGATTAAGATGAATCTTAATTCACTTGGTAATCTTGTTCAATATCCGTATCGAGAAACATAATAGTTGAACTATTAGAATGACTTTTGATCCATGTCTAATGTTCAACACGGTATCTGTAACAAAAGGATAGATGACATATAAACCATCTGAAATGAGACGTTTAAGAAACTAACCTCACATATTTCTAGGGGCAGTGGCGTGTTGCTAGACGCTAACCATTGCTTGTATAATTACTTGATTATTATGACGTCGCAAGTGGGAGCTGTTGGAGTATGCTCGTGTCATAATTACTAACTATATGGCTAGAAATATGTGAGCCTATGGGGTCACACACATATACACTGAGGTGCCACTTTATATATCGTGTTTACTGTATTTACGATATATAAATAACCGTAAGTAACCAGGAACCGCTATTGGGCTTCTAATGAATAAGTAATGGACTTATTGCATTGGACTAGAAAATTAAATGGGAAGCCCATTTGGGGCCCAATGGTGGCCGGCCTTGATGTTGTAAAAGAAAGGGACTAGTTTGTATTTTATGGAAAATATAATCACCATAATATCCTTATTATTGTGATTAGTAGTTACCCTAATATCTCTCCCTCTTCCTCTCATCAAGGACCACGAAATAAAACACACCAAGATCTAGGGTTTTTGTTTTTTCATCAATCTCCATTGAATCTTGTTCATTCAAGGGTGCTTGATTGGTTACGGTGGTTGAAGGACTAGCATCCATTGGCGTACGGTGACGTGTAGTGTGTTTCACACTTAGAGGAGATCAACCTTATTGATCTCTTGGGTTTCTTGATCAAGTCGTGGGTTATAGTGTTGTTGGTGACTCTCGGATCACGCTACAAAGGTATAACTTATGTGTTTATTGTTTTGATTGATCATATGGCACTATGGATCCTGTTATGGTGATGTTTATCCGCTGCGTGAATTTATTTAATATGTTATATATGTCATACATCACCTATAATCCAAGGACCATGGCTGCCAAAGACTAAAATTAAATTCCAAGGACCTTTTGTGTCATTTTGGTATTTTTGGGTTTGACTTTGACTTTGACCTTGACTATGTTTTCACTTGATCAAATTACGCAGTTGTTGTCGAGTCGATCCCAAAAATGCCTGTTTTCGCTCTGTTTTCAATCCTTTGTACCTGAAACAAATAAAAACACAAAACAAGGATATCTGCAGTAATATTTGGGTGTTTTTGGTCATTTTCTAGTCTAAATGGGTATAAAAATGATGAGTATTTACACACTCATCAGTGCTGTTCTACCTCACATCCAAGTGCTGCCCGCGCACAGCCAATGACTCGAGGTCGTGTGATTACTGATTTGCAACATGTTACCGTTTCTATTGAAAAGGAGTCCGCTTAATGTCAGAACACGGGTACTTTAATTTAAGAGGTTGACTGCATTAAAAAAGACTTAGGCCTACTAATCTTAAATTTAAATAATTATCCATTATGTAGGCAACTGCCTAACAATTGGTTTGTTTCGATTTGTAGTGTCACTGTGTTTGGTGTTTCAACATAATCAACGCAGTTGGCGTACGACTCTAGAGGAAATATTGTCCCGGCGATACTCATACTTATGCAAGAACGTTTGTATAGTCAAGCTGGTCTGGAGGTCTGTTATTCGTTTCCCAGCTTTTTCCTTTAATTAAAATGTAACAAACATTTATTTGTGTTAGTGAAAGAAAGATAGTTATTCGCTCTTTATTACGGAGTATAATATCTAGCCTTCCTTTCCCTATGTTTCTAAAAAGGTGGACATTTTTAATGAAAAGCCGAGTGCAAATCATTATGTAAGAAATGAGTGCCTTTTTTAACCATTGCGCTTGGCTATCTACAACTTCAATAGATAGTAATCGGATAATCACATTTAAAGCACAATGCCAAACACCCCCCCAAGTGTAGACACTTTTTGTTCAAACTGTTTGTTCCTACAAAGTGTGAACTTTTTCTTACAATTCTGCAGCGAAAAACTTACTAGAACAGATGATTTTTGAGCTTTTTACATGTGCAGGCTGAAGGTATTTTCAGAATCAATCCATACAACAACCAAGAAGAACATCTAAGAACGCAGTTAAACACTGGGGTCATTCCACACGGTATTGATGTACACTGCTTAGCCGGTCTTATCAAGGTACTTAAGTTTTCTTTATATCATTATGAAAATAAAGTCTTTTCGTTTTGCTTATTTTTGGTTCATAGTTACGGGCTTGGTTCAGAGAACTACCAACTGGGGTCTTAGATCCGCTTACACCTGAGGCAGTGATCCAGTATCAATCAGAGGAAGACTGCACCAACCTTTGACAGCAACTGCCACCAACAGAAACCGCCCTGCTTGATTGGGCCATCAACTTAATGGCCGATGTTATCCAACATGAACATCTCAATAAAATGAATTCACACAATATTGCAATGGTTTTCGCCCCAAATATGAGACAAGTTTGTATATTTTTAATAGGTTTTTATGAAGAAATAAATAAGTACTAATTGGTTGACTTTCTTTGTGCAGATGATGGATCCTTTGACTGCATTAATGTATGCGGTTCAAGTAATGAACTTTATGAAAACACTTATTACTAACACTTTTCGTGAACGTGAGGGTTTGGTTATTGAAACATATCCAGACCTGCCACAAGAACCACCTGATAAAAGCAATGGGGATCAAGGGCCGACATTGAGTTTAAACGTGAAAGAAAACCGTGATGAAAATGAAGAGAAGGAACATAACTCCATTACTGACGATGATAATCTTGACTACTCAACTTCTAGTGAAGAATATGATGGATCCACGTTCTGTAGATGGCCACCCATCGAGCCAAAGACCACAACCACGGTTAAAAATACTCAGGAATCCAAAACAGGTCAGTCAAGTGGTCAAGAAAAAACCCGCCACAAGAACCACCTGATAAAAGCAATGGGGATCAAGGGCCGACATTGAGTTTAAACGTGAAAGAAAACCGTGATGAAAATGAAGAGAAGGAACATAACTCCATTACTGACGATGATAATCTTGACTACTCAACTTCTAGTGAAGAATCTGATGGATCCACGTTCTGTAGATGGCCACCCATCGAGCCAAAGACCACAACCACAGTTAAAAGTACTCAGGAATCCAAAACAGGTCAGTCAAGTGGTCAAGAAAAAACCCGACCTTTAGTCAAAGTGCATGCCGCTGTGGTTCCCGAGTCGGCTTTCAAGAAGCATAACGCAGTGAAGGACGTCGACGGGAATAGGGAACTGACAAATTCGTGTCCGAAGCTGGGAAGCTATGAGTTTCAGGAGGCTTCGGAGATACAGTATAACACGATTGAGGGTGTGTTGCATATTACTAATCCTCCCGCAAGAAAGGTACTCAAAATGGTTTCTTATTATATTAGACTTTCGATTAAAAAATAATAAACTGCTAGCCCGTTTGCCTTAGCCCATCAAAAGCCAAACTTTTAGTCCGAATTTGTTTGGATTTGCTGATGAGGACCAATTTAGAATATATGTATAGTATTTTTTGGAGGCGCTGGATAAGTAGTTGATCTGCTATGTTTATACACGTGTCTTCAAACACCGGTTTGTCATCAAACCGCCACCATCTCTTTTCACACACACTACACGTACAACCGACCGCCTTTCTGAACCTTCTTCTCAACGAAAACGGTGATTCGGTTGATTTCTACTTGCTTATTGTGATAGTGTATTCCTTTTTAATTTCTACTAGCTTATTGTGATTAAAGATTTGTGATTTTGGGATTTTTTTTTTTTTATAAATCATGTTTTGGGTTTTTGATTATTTATAAAATTGCTTATTTTTTTTAAGCTGCTGATCTTGCTGGTGAGCAAAGGGTTGTAGCCAGGTTGGTAGGTGACTTGAAATCCATTAATTGTTGTTGAAGCCTCAACTTTTAATAATATGTATGTTCCTGTGAAACCATGATTTTCCTACTGGTAATATCTTTATCAATTAGTATTTCTTTTGTTTCAGGGGATCCAGCATTTAATCTTTCTACAATGATAGGTCAATCAGGGCACACGTTCATCGTACATGGTAGTTGTTTCCCTTAATTTAATTCATACGTTAACAAAATTTATTTTGACTCAACGTTCGTATTGTGTCGTTCATACCTTATTCTACAGAAATCTTATATCTCTTACTTCTGTCTCTCATGTCGCTGGCACACAGAAGATGGGGAATCAGTTTGGTGAAAGAAATCCAGAAACAAAAAAAAGGTTTCGAATTCTATATACAAAATTCATTCGTATTTTTTTTTCTTCAGGTTTAATAGTTGTTATAGCTTATACATACTGAAAATGTGTTACAGGTCAAATGGGATGAGTGCCTGAGAAATTATGACAAGGATTAAGCAAGAGGCTAGGCGTTCCCCTACTATTTGCTGACGCCACTTTAGTAACTGAGGTTAGTGACAATACGGTTAATCTTGGTACACCCAGTTGTGACGGAAGTCTGCCTGTTAGTAGTTGTTATGGTGAGGGTGTTAGTGTTCGTACAGGGATGGGGTCGTTTTCGTTGAAACGGAAAGGGTCGTTTGTTGAAAATTCATCTGTCGTTGTATCTGGTAAGGTATATTACGTCGGTAGTTGTGACACTAGGCCTTCGAAAAAGCTTGCTACTGATGAAAATATCGATGAGGTTACTGTTGGTGGTTTGGACGCAATCGATAAGACAGACATGTGTTTAGGTCAGCAAACAAGGTGCAATAGAGAGGTTGTAGTTGGACCTTCTGCTGGTGACATTTGTCATGAAGGTTCGTGTACTTCGGAATTGTCTGCCGATGTTGTAAATGTTTTGAAAAGGAAACGATCATGTGTGGAGGAACCTTTGTTACAAAGTGACGTGAGAAGACGGACGGACGATGTGGAAGTGTCTGCAGGTGTATCCCATACCGTTTTGGAATATGCGTGCCTAACAGTTAATATGTTGAAAAGGAAAGGTATGGATCTGGAGAAGCCTCATTTGAATAGTAGCAACGTCGGCTCGGGAAAGGTTTTGCATTTCGACACTGGCCGTTGCCTATCTGATTTACGTGTCGACACTCAAACTGCTACGTGGAAGAAAAAAAGAATTATTGTTGAACAGGGTTTGGGGCAGGAAGCCACTAATCGTCTGCCACGTGTGTGTAAATCAGTGGCTAACGTGCAATCGACATCGTTTATGCACAATGTTTCTGAATCAGTTTCACACAACGTTGCTCATACAGGTTTGTTATTGTCATAATTTTATGTTTAATAGTTATTTTCGAAAACTTTATTTCTGACACTTAACAATACTTTTTAACCTGTTGCAGCGTCGTTTCCAGCACCGGTAGTTCTTGACTTTGAATCTGGGACGGTATGTCCTGTTGCAGCTAATGACGGTTACGCTCAATTACCTGAAGCTGGTGTTAATAGTTGCGGTGACGATGCTCATACAGGTTTGTTGTTATTATAAGCATATGTTTCGTGGTTGTTTTGGAAAACTTTGTTTCAAACAGTTAACAATACTTTTTAACCTTTTGCAGTACCGTTTCCGACACCGGTGGTCCTTGACTTTGAATCTTGGAGGGTATGGCCTGTTGCAGCTACTGACGGTTACGATAAATTAAGTGAAGCTGTTGTTAATAGTTGCAATTTTTTATCGCACGAAACGGGTTTTGCTGAATCTGTTCCTGACTCTTATTGTTACATTCTCTTCTGAAGGTAGCTGTTTTCTACATTTTTACTTTTGTGCACACGTTTGGCTATCCTTCATTTTTTGACTTTCGCAAACTTTTGACAAAATGTTGCAGCAACAATTCGTGAGCCAGTAACTAACGTTGGATTTACGTTTCTACATTAAACAAACTTTAGTAAACCGTTGCGGCGGGTTCGTCCTACTCGTTTGTGTTATTCTTTGAGCCTTATAAATTTATAATAGTAAATTTTTTTAATATTGACATGCTCTCGCCCAAAACACTTCCGATCGAATCCATTATATCATGGGTTTTGGCCGTACAATAGTAACGTTCCTTGAGCATGTGTGTTCTGGGATCAAGGTTCCTTGAGCATGTGTGTTCTGGGATCAAGGTTCCTTGAGCATGTGTGTTCTGAGATCAAGGTTTTGATCTGAAAGGAACTGCCATCTTGCATCTATGATGCCCAAAGCCTTTGACCCTCATTTTATCCATCACGTCAGCTTTCTTTCTCCGGCGACCTATAGTCGATTGGTTGCCACAGTAACGGCGACCTTCATCTATTTATTTATTTTTTCTAACTTTTTTCAGCTAACAAATTTTAATTTTATTACATGTTTTTTTTCTTCTTTTCCTTTTTTTATTAAAGACTTTACAAATAATATCTAAAAAAAATTACAAAACTAAAATTTCAAAAAAAAAAAAAAAAAAAAAAAAAAGTTAAATGTTAGATGCTCCACACAGAGCAAAACACTACCAAAAAAAAAGAAAGAAAAAAAAAGAAAGATATAAACTTCATCTTCAATTCACACACTAAACACACACACACAATCAATTTTATTTTATTTTTTTATATAACAGAATGTGTATGACGTCATCAATGCCACGTAATGCCCAGTAAGCGGCCTTAAATGCCACCTCATAATTCCACCTAAGCATACTTTGGATGTGCTAAAATTCGGATTGAAATTATTGTAAAAATGAAGGTAGCAAGGTTCGAACATAGGATCCTCTCTAAACATAAACAATTATCTCAACCAATGGAGCAATCCAACTTTTTTTATTTAGTTTCCAAGTCAAAGTTGATAAATATCTGAAAGCTATGGGAGGGAATTTAAACAAATAACGCCTCCCCTTAAAATCTGCCATATAACTCTAATTAAACTAATATCGTTTCATTAAACATTAAAAGAAATCAAGATCTCTCGCCCAAATCCTTCGAACCTCTCGCAGGTATGATAAAATTCATTACCCCAAATCGTTTCGAAGGTATAATTTGTTGCCCATAATTGTCGTTTCAGATGTATAAAAAATCGAGAACCCATATTGTCTGTTTTGATATCAAGCATGATACTAAATTATATATTTACATTAATAATGTTTAGTATGAGTAATCGTGTTTTTAATCACAGGTGTTTGATGAATTGTCTAAAAGAAAAGGATATTCGAGTTTATGGGTTCATGTTTCTTCGATGAATAAAATTTGAGTTGCCTTCACATATTACATCATGTTGCACGGGGACGGAGACGGAAACGCAAACGGGGACGGGGACGGGGACGGGGAAACGCCGATGTCCCAAAATACAAGAAGCGGGTACGGCTGGAAACGTTTGTGGATTTTATATATTTTTATATATATTGATAATAAAATAAATAAACATTAAACATCCGACATCAAATTGTTATCACCAAAATGTCATTAATCAAAATAGAGGCAAAAGATTATCAACCATGTAGATGTTGAGGTCGAGGACACACTACCAGTACCACTAGTACTATTGCTAGCACTAGAACTCGAGTCCATGACTTTGTGATTGAATCTGTTAATGGAAAGTAAAAATATTTGAGTAACTTACTGATGAGGCATACTATTGCTAGCAGCCTAGCACTAAAACTCGATTCCAATAAGGCAATAACCCACTTAACCAGTTAAGTAGTTAACCACTAAACATAAATGTAAGTTTATAGTTAATAAACTGAACTCAAATTAGTACTTTCATGGTCTAATGATTGTGAATTCGTGATCTAATAAGTAATGGTCTGATGATCGTGATACTGTTAGTTAGTACAGTAGTTACTTTTGAGAATTAGGGAATGGATCATACCTGTGTTACTGTTAGTTAGTACTAGTTACTCTTGAATCTTGATAGAAGATAAGTCAAGTCAACAAACATGTTAGACTTTAGAATTTATTAGGTTTAATCTAAATAGAAGCGTATTTAGTATGTAATGGCCCATAAAATATAGTTTAGTGGGCCAAAAAAATAACAGCTGGCCCAGAAACGCAAATAATAGGACTAAAAACGTTTCCAGCCGATTCTTAAACATGAGCTGGCGCTTCCATATCATGTGAAACGTTTCTTATTCTCGGGAAACGTTTCCACGGCGATTCCGGGCGATTCCGGGCGATTCCCGATTCCGAAACGTTTCGGGTGCGGGACACGGCACCCGAGGGGCGATTCCATGCAACATAGTATTACATCATGGTAAAAAATTTTGTATTCTCTTTAGAATATCTGTTTATGTATATATTCTTTTTATTTGCAGATCCCAGAAGAAAATGCTGAGAAGATGTATTTAGGCCAGGTTTCCCAATCCTGGAATGAGATCATCATATATAATTAGGTAGGTATCACTAAGTAGTAATCAAATACATTATAAAAGAATTGAATAAGAACTGCATGTCCCTTCTTCCATGTGTATGTTAATAACTTCTTTAGTACGAGATACAACTCCATAACCTGGTATATATACATAATGCTTATGTAGGATGTATTGGCTTACCAGGATTTTGCATAACCAATTGTGCCTAACCGAAGGGTTTCTTCTTCTTGCAATTTAAGGCGAGAATGGTTTACCAGGATGTATTGGTGCGCCGTGGTGTTGATGATTGTTTGCAGAACCGGTAATCAACAGGTAACATGGCTGATCATGTTAAAAATGGCATTTTTTCCCAACACATACTTCACCATGTACTGATGAGTGCTGAAAAACAACAGGGTGCGGCTGCTTTTCTTCATGTTTTGTTGTGCGGACATATTATTTTTTGCATATGGTTTATAGACTTTTTTTTATTTTTATTTTTTATTTTTTTTATTTTTTATTTTATTTTTTTAACTTGACTTTTGAACATACAATCTTATGCAGGTCCATCTTTGTGTCTAAATCCTAAAAGAAAGAAACCATTGTCTGAAAGTGAGTTAACAGAACAGCAGCCTTAAGCCATTGAACGAGGTCTCCATAGTAATGCTACATCTGTCGGGTTTGGCATCACACCTAAAACGGAAATTGTTGACATGTTGACGGTGTGTCAGTCAAGAAGCCCGTAAAATGAGATACCGTATGATTGGCACAGTGACGTAAAAAGAGCTCTCTTCAATTGTCTTACATCTATGAGGCTCGCGTTTGTACCTGAGACACAAAATGTAACCGACGACGAACATGGGGTGACCTCCAGCAAAAGTGTGCACGTGAGTCATACGCTACCCACGGGTGAGCAAGATTGAATACGTATTTTGTGCAAATGATTTTATTCATCGTTTTTTCTTTCTGGAATTACTTTTTTTACCGGTTTGGGTGTTAGTCTTTTTGTAACAGACTTTAGTGTATGCAATGTTATGTAGCCAAAGCTGCCTGCTAAAATCAGGGAAGAAATACAATAAGCTTTGGAACCGAAGTAACACATGACATGATCGATGTCGTATCGTGAAACAGCATAAACATGGTAGTCAAATGTTGGCCAGCTTTAGTGTTATACCTGAGACGGAAAATGTAAACACTGAATTCTATAATGTGTGTGTGTTTGTGTTTTGAATGGTGTTGTAGGTATGTACCCGGTGGTAACTGAGGCCAACGCTGCCCGAAATTGGTGGGTGTGACGGTGTTGGTGAAGTACATTCTGTAGGCTCACCAATGCAAGGTCTTTCGACACCCGATTTAGTCACAATGTTCCCACCGTCTGATGGTAAGTTTGTTATCCCTTCAGTTCTTCCTTTTACTTTAATAAAATGTTTCACTAGATTTTCTTTTAAATATTAATTAATCACAAATCAATTCACAAAACACATCATCTTCTCATAATGGCAAAGCTAATAGTTCTTGCACTCGCATTCACAGCAGTTGTAGCTGCCGCTACAAGCTTGGCAGTGTTGATCAGTAGTGCCAATGTGCAAAAGGCCAACAAATTCAAGGACAATAAGGTGGACTGCTCAGTAGGCAGAAGATTCGAGAGTTGAGGGAGAAGGCTAAAAACCTTCCTAACAAATGGAGCCTTTGACTACAATCATGACCACTCGCAGCTGTCATCACTACACCCAGTATGTCAATAATAGCCGCAATCGTTCTACCTTTCGAGGTAAATGTGGTATCGAGTTTTTTAGGTAACCAGATCTCACTTGAGTGGATGTGTTTGTGTTCTAATTAATGTGAATTCAGTTGAATAAATCCATTTTCATCAAGGAAATTGTTTGGTGCAGCAGGGAGGGCAATGGAAAAGGGTGGTGGTTTGAGTTTAAAAGTCTTGGTTCAGATGCAAGGTAACTACTACTTTCTCACTTTTGGTTCTCTGCATAGTGGGTCACCAGGCTTTAGTATATTTGTGTGTTTTGAATTCAACCTGGTGCGGCTATATAAACTACACCTTTTTTTCTCATTGCGGGGAGTGTCTTGACTAAAAAATATGATATACGTTCTATAGGCACATAGAGTACTATTCCAATAGTTTTTTTACTGATAAAAAATTTTGCATTTCTGTTTATGTGTATCATAATATTCCCATGAGATCGTCAGCTTCTGTCACGAGTCTCATGTCTGCTGATTCTTTAAAGTAAAATGTCGAGCATTTTTAACTTTTGGTGGTTGCTACAACATAAAAAAGGAAATTTAGTGTGTGATATGAGTATGATTGTAAATGACCCACAAAAGAACATCAACACTTTTAGTATGAGTATTTCGTGCAAATCTATGTGTATAATTCTATTTAGACTTCTATATCCAATTGAGATGATCACGATATTTAGAATTCGAGTTTGTGTTATGAAGTGACTGATATATGTTAAAATTTTATGATATGAACAGAATCTAGCATATGAATATGCAAACAGAGGAGCGTCTCTGGCTCTATCTGCATGGAGAGAGGATAGTCTACGAGAAGTTGCTGCTCGGTGTCGCCAAATCGGAACGCCGAATGTTATCAGCATCCAAGGAGAACTGCCACAAGCCTTTTGCCGCTGTGCTGCTGTCAAAGGGTGTCTTTATGTAAGTCTTGTCATATTTGCTTACTGTTGGTATTATTTGAACTTGCTTTAGTTACAATGTATTTAATTTTTTTCGCTATCATTTATTTTACAGGTCTTGAGAATGCCAGTGATATCTATACTTCTGGACGAGGTTTGTTGAAATAAATTCTTTTTCTATTACCACTATGCTGTTTTTATTCATAATTGGTTCATCATTATTTGTTTATTATTTTGCAGGATGGTGGGACTTATAAAGGTGTCAAATTGGTTTCGGGGCAGGAAACAACCAGTGATAAGCTGGTTATGGATCCTTCAATTACCATCACATCCTCACCGGTTAATACTCCTTCAGAAGACATTTCGAACGTCTTTAAAGTTGGAGCTCTTTGAAGCCCAATATATCCAGTTGTTTGGTCATATATTCTCCTAGATGTAAGATCACTGCTGAAGAGCTATTGTTAAACTTATTGAAACTTTATAGTTGCTTTCTGACTCTGGTCTCTCTTTAGCTCTGTACCCTGATCAAGCTACATCAATTCTGGTTCTACAACTTGGGAGCAATATAGCTGTTTGTCCTTTCGGCATGTAAGTTCCATATTTGTATGTTTTTTCTTTTGATATGTTACTGGATTAGTATTCTATAAATAACTGCGTAAGACTATTCATCTGACATAGTGCCATACTGGTGGCTACTTTGACAAATTTACTGATGAATGGGTCTATTCGGGTTATGTTTTATCTCTATTGGGTCACATGTGTACGTTAAAAGAATCTTATAAAGGAATGGGTCAGACACATCAATCAAAAGTGTATTTTTTAAGGCATAAAAAAATTCCACCTGATCGGAATCATAAAATCAATACAGTGTTGATTTGGCCCACCCATTAGCCACCTATAACATTTTGTGTTGAATAATATGTTTGGTTGGCACAACTAACATAACTTAATTTACTTTACGTTTAAGGTTTGTTGTCTATTTTTTAGCTTTATGTGATGATGCTCTCGAAGGAAAAAAATCTTTGCATGCGGCAATGGACCAGTCTTTTTTCAGTACACACCTTGGACACAGATGATAACGGTTCAACTGATCAAGTTGACAGTGTAGAAGCGAAGGACAGTACAAAAGTGAAGCCCACTTTGCTATCAGACCATTGTGGGATGGTACTTACGTTATTCTGGCAATCAATATATATATCGTATCAACTATACGTAGTTTTCTTAAAGTGTCTTTTTATTTGTTATTGAAGAAGTTACTTCAAGTTATTATCAACTCCAACGAAGGTCTGCAATTAAAAGTACAGGTGTCACCATTACCTTTATTTCTTTGTATACCCTATCCTTTATAAAAAAAGTAATATTATAACTGTATCTCTTTTCTGAATGCAACAACAACCACCATCCGAATGCTTGAGAATCTAATCCGATTTGCTTAAGGTACAATATTTTCACATGGGTATCAATGTCGCCTCTTATATATTAATGGGCTGATCTGGGTTGTGTTTTATCTAAGTTTAGCTAAAGGGAACGGGTCTACGCAGCCTGTGGCAAATGTCAGGGGAGACTCCGTAGGTGAGGGAATAAAGCTACCAAATCCAGATCACAAACCCATAACCCATAACCCATAATAAATCTTACATACAAGTGAGTAACTTCATTCTTATGTCAAACATCTTACTAACTATACATCACATCACAACTGCTAATACTTTCAACCAACTGTACATTACGAACTATAAAATACATGAAACCATAATCAGTTCTATCTAAGGAGATTATTATACGGTTAAAGATATTATATGTTTAAAATTTTTAACTGCTTGGGTAAATGGTTCCTACATATGGGTCAACTAACGAGTCTCACAGTAGTTGCATCATTGAATCAATAACAGATTACGCTATTGAGTTAACTGGGAGTGTAATTAATTTTATCACATTTTGTGTAAAGAGCCTTAGTAACAACTCCTAAAAAATTGCCACACTAGGTAGCCTAGAGGTATGAGATACAAGGATAGGGATGAACATAGTATAGATTAGTAGCTATGATGGCTTATATAGGATTTGGCATTTAATATATACGTTAATGTTTTTGTTAACTTTTACAAACAATGTTATGTGCCACAAATTAACCAATTAATAATCTCTTTTTAGAGCTTTATGTGGGATCTCAACACTCATAGACCGTTTATGCAAACCTAATTAGTTGATCGCAAAATAATTAGATATGTAAAGTAGGATTCAGTTTCAAGATATTATCTGATGCGTGGTTTTGCAACCTTATAACAGGTTTTACCTCTCGAGGGATCTCAAGAGGCTTACAACCCCACCAGGCAGTGTACCTGACCGATGTAGTATAGTGTAGTGGTAAGTACGGGGGATTGATCGTTCTCCACAGGGAATAGTGTTCGTTAGGTATGAAAAACTACTTTAGTAGGTCTAAGGGTGAGGGAAGATTCTTTTTGTATTTTTATAATTTTTTATGAAAGCAAGTAAAATCTCGGGTTTTGAAGGAGTGGGCGGAATTAGTTGCTAGTCAACTAACCCAAATTACTACGAATGCAAATAAAATAAAATAACTGAAAATGAAAAGAGTTGTGAAACTTATGTGGAGAGAAATGTGCTTACTTAGATTTCCTTACTCCCTAACTATCTTTTACCGGTTGATTAGTGTGTATTAATTGCGTGGATGACGGGTGTATTCCTTAATACCAATCGTGGGGTGGCGTACGTACTTCCCCAACTCTACAAGCTCCTACTTCACTCCTATGTCGAGCCGGCTAGGAAGCTCCTAACATGGGATCACTAGAATTCGCTCATGCATTAAATACAACCATAAAAACCTTAGTACGCATTGGTTCATGTTTCTTAAGACGTTCAAGCAAGTTACCGAATAGGAAGTTAGCCAGTTTTCTTAAGCCTAACATCGATGAACAATCATCCAATACAATTAATAACACACTAATAACCAATAATCAATAGCTAGGTTTCATTAGATCTAAGCAAACACAAGATAAATCTAGCCTAGCATGTTAATTAAAAGACAAGAACAAGACATAATCAAACAACACATAGACATATTGATTGATTAAATGATTACTTATCTTCAATTAAACATGGGAGATCCAAGGGTATGAAAACCCTTAAAAATGGCAGAAATTCGTCTTTAGGGTTTCTCCTCACAAAGTTGCACACTAATGACAAAAAATTGCAAAACTATATATAGAGTTTAAGGGCTGACGGCGTCACGTTATAGGACTTGACGCCGTCACCTCGCCGTGTCTAGGGTTCCCGGATGGCCTTCTTGACGCCGTCCCTCTTTAGACCTCCAAAATCCGCTCTGGCTTATCAAAGCTTGACGCCGTCAGAATATGGCTTGACGCCGTCCCTCTTTAAGTTAAACCGTAATGGCCTTGATCTCCTTAAAGCTTGACGCCGTCAGATTTTCCATTGTAAAATCTCTGGCTTATCATGAGTAATTTTCATATCCACCTTTTTTGCCAAGCCATGACGCCGTCAAGAGCAATACTTGACGCCGTCAAAGGTACTTTTTCAGCCGATTTTGAGACTTTGTCGTTTTCTTCACTTTTATGCTCCAAAAACGTCCAAAATGCTTCCTTTTCCAGATTTCTTCTCCAAAGTACCTAAAATGACAAAAGGAACGATTTAGGGCAATATTTGATCAAATAAATACGATTTAGGGCTTAAATGACCCCCTAAAAGTGGTACACTTTTCGCTTCATCAAATACCCTTACACTTGAGATTTGCTTGTCCTCAAGCAAATGCGCTTTTATTCTAATCAAAATACAAGTTAGGGGTCATTTAATGCTAATATAAAAGTAATTACAATAAACAGTCGTTCCACTTTAATCATAATAAGCACGGAGATTACATACTAGCACCTCACAAGTAGTGTTTAGATACTCACATCTCTCAAGTGTCATCAAAATAAATCTCATAAATGAAAACGGATAATATCTCTCACTACCTGTCATAGCAAATAGATTACCATAGGCTTGGGAAAGGATCGAAAACCTCCTCTACTAGGCGTAAGCACCTAAGATAAACTATCAAAGAGGGCTTTTAAATGGGTTATAACGTGAGGTGTAGGAATATGATAAACACGGTTTTGTTGGATAAGGGATATTTTACTGGTGGCGAGTTAAAGATCTTGATTAATTACATGTACAATATGGCGTTGCTAAGCCAAGACTAGACTCGACTCAAGCTAAAAAAAGAATATCAAAAACATAAAATAAACATAAAATGAAACGGGATGGTAGTCCGTATGTTTTTTCTATTTTTCTTTTTCTCATTTTTTTGTATTTTTCTTGATTTTTTTCGATTTTTTTTTCATACACTCTTGCCCTACCATCCAAAATAATACATCATAGGGGCGTTGCATTCCCCTTACACTTGAACTTTTACATAACTTTACAAATGCTATTCTAATGACTCGAATTAAGATAATTGAAAAACTTGGAGTACTTTTAAAATATTTAGCACATATGGGGGTAATAATTGATGTTCTTCCCCATTACTCCATTACACTAGTACTTTACCCATGAGTCTCAATCGTCCCAAAACAATATGTACAAGGATATGACTCGACTTAGCAACCATGTAATCAATTAGATAATTAACTTGGGTTAAAACAAATGTTGTCACAATAATGCACTAAAAATGAGTGCATACAAGGTGGGCTAAGGCGATTTGGGTGTACATTTAAGTGGGGTGTAAACAAATTCTTCCTTTAAGTAAAATGCTTAAAGGTCGAAACGAAAAGATAGGCTCTGAGGGGTGTACTAGGGGTATCGTGTACTAAAAATGAGTACAACGCAAAGGGTGTGGGAGAATTACTTGACCAATGTAGCCAATGTAATTATAACAAAAACACAGGTGTAAAACAATGGGTTAATCCTAATGCCTCTTATCATGTAGTAAATCTAACTACACGAATGTAGTCTCACTTGTGGCCTCGGAATGGTCCTAACGCAAGTTCTAGAATCTAAGTGCTACCGGTACACACATCATAGCATAAATGCTTTTCCTACCAATTCTAGGGGCGAACCTCACATATTTGGGGGTGGAAAATTTTTTAGTGGTACGGTTTTTGTGCTAGTCATATAACTCCTATCCGTGAGACGCTCATTAAGATCAAAGTTTCACTCCTATATGTTGTAAAAAATTTTAAATTTGGCACTAAAATTGCCCTAACAGGTATTTCTCTCAGTTTTATTACACATCTACTATTAAACAAACAAAAATCAAGCGTACTTGTATTCTCTAAAGTATCATATTTTACCCCCCCTTACACTTAAGATGAACATTGTCCCCAATGTTCAAATAACAAGACGTAAAAGTGAAAAGGTAAAAGAATGAAATCAAATACTCCCCTGATTCGCTCGGTGGATAATATGGTAACATGGTTAGATCTTCTTCCAAGAGAATGTAGAAGCTCCAAGACTAAAGCATCGGCAAAAGCTTGATTCCACATACATCTCCTTGTCCAAAATAACCTGTTAAACCTGAGAAAACAAACACGAAAACCTGCATAACATCGGCGGGATAAATTCTATATATAAGGATATAATGCTTGTGGAATGATAATTTTGCAGATTTCTGGAGATTATAAGTTAGAGATTTAATAAAAACTTTTTATGAAAACAAAACTTTCAAAAATTTCAGAAAATTACACCTGACGCCGTCAGGTTGTAACTCCTGACGCCGTCAGAAATGATCTGACAGAATTCTCATGTTAAGTTTCCGGAAAATTTCTGGAAAAACCTTTACCTTACTTCCTGGAAATCCTGCAAAATATCATTATGACTCGATACAAGCATTTTACTCAAAAAAATACTAATATGTATGTTAATTTATTATTGTTACGATTCATGTTCATTTGTGTTCTAATAAACCGATTTGGATTTCCCTTACACTTATCTTTTTGCAAAATACCTTTATATGTAGTTAAGACGAAGTTAAAAACAAGATAAAGCATTTTCACAATTTAGTTTTGAACATGAATCAATAAGAATAAAAATTAAACACACATACGGAAACAAATAAAATCAAACAAACAAATAAATAAACACACAAAACAAATAAAGCTTGGGTTGCCTCCCAAGAAGCGCTTTTCTTTATTAACGAGTCTTGTAGCTAGACTCAAAGTCTCCGTACATTACGTGACTCTATCATCGGTCACGGTTCCTAGGCCATTCTCATTTCCGGTTTTATATTCCGGTCCTAATTTCAAACAATCCTTGTAGAAACCGGATATCCTTTCCATAACATAGTCTACTCCTTTATTTCTATCCTCATCATTCCTATAGTAGCCCGCTTGCTTAAGCTCCTTCTCAACATTTGACAAGTGTTGGAGTTGCTCTATCTTATATGGCATTTGGTAGTTTACCTCATCGGTCTCATCCTTAAATCTAACTATCCCTAAGGACGGTTCATAAGTCATTCTAGAGACCTCAACAAATGGTTTTCCAAAAACTACTTGAGTTAAGGATGCATCGACTATTGGGCGGATATCTTCTACAATTACAAAGTCGGTGGCATAGGTGAAGTTTCCTACATAAACCGGTAATCCCTTAACTCTTCCCGTGAAGTTACTCATCCAACCCTTCTCAGGGAACATCCTATACCCAAGTTGCTTTTTCATTATCAAGTTGTAGTGGGCTCTAGTCATGATGTTTATGGGCGATCTAAGGTCGATGTAAGCTTTTCACACATGCAAATGTCCGATGTTGCATGGTATGTTGAGATTAGAAGGATCGCCTATTTTTATAATTGGTCTACCTAGGAAGTATGGTGTCTCGGGGTCATCGAATAAGTCTGTATGATATGCGCGCTCTTCCTTAGTGGGTAGCCTATTGTAGTAGTCCTCATCATCATCTACTTCTTCAATCTCACTTTTCCTAACTTTTTTATCAACCTCGACTTTCTTAACCTCATCCTCAGGTTCACTATTATCCTCATTTCTATCAATTGGTTTGATAGTGACAATGTTGACGAAGTGGACATGTTTGGATGAAGAGGGGTCTTTTACTTGGGGTCCGCTATTTGTGTTCCTAGCGTCCTTTTGTGGAGGTGATAGCACTTGGTTATTGAGGGCTTTCAATAAGTTGTCAATTTTATTGGTCATCTCCGTTTGTTGTTGATTGAATTCGGATTCAAACTTGGCCAAACGAGCTTCTTGAGATGCCATAAATTGGGACATCAATCCTTCCAAGTTATTGGTACTACCATAATTGTTGGAAAGATTGTTATTGAAAGTACGGTTCGAGTTGGAACCGCTTGATTGGAAACGATTAGGTGGGTTGGAAGAATTGGTTTGTTGTGTGTTTTGGTTTTGTTTCCACCTAAGGTTTGGGTGATTTTTCCATGAGGGGTTGTATGTATCACCGTAGGGGTTTTGCTCGGGTTTGAAAGTGTACCACTTGTCTCCCGCTCCGTCGGTACGCGAGGATGCGTAGTCCGCAAAAGCTTGTTCGGGGAGTTCCATGCAATCACGAGTGTCATGGGGACCACTACATAATTCACATGAAGAAGTGATTTTGTTCACTTGGCTTGAAGGTTTAGGAGCCTCGTAGGATTTCATAAGAAACTTGACTTGGTCTTCAAGTTCTATGATCCTACGGTCGGAAGTGCTTGAATTGTTCGAAGGCAAAGATATTGCCTTGACCATTTTATTCAAATCACGGGGGTCACTCCAACTTTCGTTGTCATAAAGAGCAAGATCTTCTAGGAGAGCCCATGATTCTTCCGCACTTAGATCACGTAGCTTACCACCGGCCGATTGGTCAATGGTTTGCCTCGTGGAAAGATTGATATGGTCATAGAAGATTTGGACTTGGAGCCAAAGTTCTATGCCATGGTGAGGGACTTTCTGGAGTAAGTCCTTGAATCGAGTCCATGCCTCGTACAGGGTTTCGCCTTGACGTTGTTGGAACATCAAGATATCATTCCTTAGCTTGGTAGTTCTTCCCGGTGGGAAAAACTGAGCAAGGAAACGAGTGGTGAGATCATCCCAAGAGGTGATGGATCCTGCGGGTAGACGCTCTAGCCATTGACTAGCTTGGTCTCGCAGAGAGAATTGAAAGAGACGCAGTCGGGTCGTCTCTCGAGTGGCAACATCAAGGTCTATGGAATCAACGATTTTGAGAAAGTCCTTGAGATGTTGATTAGGATCTTCAGAACGAAGTCCATGGAATGCGCATCCGCTTTGCACCAACCGGATGGTGTCGGATCGCAAGGGTGTGACATTGGCTCCTTGAGTGAGCTCAATGGTGTTTCGATAGCCATGGTGGCTAGGACGGGAGTAGTCTCCTAAGGTACGGGCTCTAGGAGGTGGGTGTTGTTGTGGTGGTGGGTTGTTGGGATCAAGGATATTACCACCTTCCATGATGTCGGATGGTAATGGTTACGAACCAAGAAACGAAGAAAAAAGATAGACTAAAGAAAAAACCTAGAAAAATAAAAATCTCACTAGAAAGGAATCTAGTGAGTAGACCTAATAAAATAAAAATTCAACCTAAACAATAACTATTCCCCGGCAGCGGCGCCAAAAACTTGATGCGTGGTTTTGCAACCTTACAACAGGTTTTACCTCTCGAGGGATCTCAAGAGGCTTACAACCCCACCAGGCAGTGTACCTGACCGATGTAGTATAGTGTAGTGGTAAGTACGGGGGATTGATCGTTCTCCACAGGGAATAGTGTTCGTTAGGTATGAAAAACTACTTTAGTAGGTCTAAGGGTGAGGGAAGATTCTTTTTGTATTTTTATAATTTTTTATGAAAGCAAGTAAAATCTCGGGTTTTGAAGGAGTGGGCGGAATTAGTTGCTAGTCAACTAACCCAAATTACTACGAATGCAAATAAAATAAAATAACTGAAAATGAAAAGAGTTGTGAAACTTATGTGGAGAGAAATGTGCTTACTTAGATTTCCTTACTCCCTAACTATCTTTTACCGGTTGATTAGTGTGTATTAATTGCGTGGATGACGGGTGTATTCCTTAATACCAATCGTGGGGTGGCGTACGTACTTCCCCAACTCTACAAGCTCCTACTTCACTCCTATGTCGAGCCGGCTAGGAAGCTCCTAACATGGGATCACTAGAATTCGCTCATGCATTAAATACAACCATAAAAACCTTAGTACGCATTGGTTCATGTTTCTTAAGACGTTCAAGCAAGTTACCGAATAGGAAGTTAGCCAGTTTTCTTAAGCCTAACATCGATGAACAATCATCCAATACAATTAATAACACACTAATAACCAATAATCAATAGCTAGGTTTCATTAGATCTAAGCAAACACAAGATAAATCTAGCCTAGCATGTTAATTAAAAGACAAGAACAAGACATAATCAAACAACACATAGACATATTGATTGATTAAATGATTACTTATCTTCAATTAAACATGGGAGATCCAAGGGTATGAAAACCCTTAAAAATGGCAGAAATTTGTCTTTAGGGTTTCTCCTCACAAAGTTGCACACTAATGACAAAAAATTGCAAAACTATATATAGAGTTTAAGTTCTGACGGCGTCACGTTATAGGACTTGACGCCGTCACCTCGCCGTGTCTAGGGTTCCCGGATGGCCTTCTTGACGCCGTCCCTCTTTAGACCTCCAAAATCCTCTCTGGCTTATCAAAGCTTGACGCCGTCAGAATATGGCTTGACGCCGTCCCTCTTTAAGTTAAACCGTGATGGCCTTGATCTCCTTAAAGCTTGACGTCGTCAGATTTTCCATTGTAAAATCTCTGGCTTATCATGAGTAATTTTCATATCCACCTTTTTTGCCAAGCCATGACGTCGTCAAGAGCAATACTTGACGTCGTCAAAGGTACTTTTTCAGCCGATTTTGAGACTTTGTCGTTTTCTTCACTTTTATGCTCCAAAAACGTCCAAAATGCTTCCTTTTCCAGATTTCTTCTCCAAAGTACCTAAAATGACAAAAGGAACGATTTAGGGCAATATTTGATCAAATAAATACGATTTAGGGCTTAAATGACCCCCTAAAAGCGGTACACTTTTCGCTTCATCATTATCTAAGACTGAAAAACACTAATTAGATAATCAATTTTAAAATGCAATGCCAAACACCGCCAATTATTAAACCAGCTGACGTTATGGATTATGTCGGTTTGTGTGCAGTTGAGGGAGTATGTAGATGACACAGAAGACTAGATCAACATAATGCTGGATGATAAGCAAAACCGTCTTTTGCAAATGGGTATTATGTCTCTAGAGTGAAGAGCAGGAAGGGATTGAAAGTTTTCTGTTTTGATAAGGATGGTAATAGCTTTATTTCGCATACTATGTTGTTACAAAGAACTTTGTATATTTTAATTGTTCTATAAATGTTAACGGTCATTTAATTTCATTGTTAATGCATTCAATATAAAAATTGGTATGTTTATATCTTATTTTTTTCAACGATAATCATTTGCCAAGATAATCTTGACCTGCTGTTTGTGTTTCTGCCCAAGGATGAACGCCGAGCTAGATATATGCGTGGTAAAAATGCCTTCAGTTTATGAATATACATTTACATAAATACCTTGAACCCTACAATATAATACTGAAGGAAGTTGCCATTGTGGTTCATTTCTTGGATTATTCGTTCATGATCACACTTATATTAAAAAAGAAGTGCATTCAAAGGAAAATCACACACACACACACACACACACACACACATATATATATATATATATATATATATAAAACAGGATAAACATGAATAGATAAAGCTACATCATCGCAAATAAGTCCACGTCATCATCATTATGTCCACGTCATCTCAATAAAGGCCACGTAGGCAATACATGCCACCTAAACGCAGAAAATTCGGATTTAAAAACTTAACATGGTGAGATTCGAACCTGTAATGTCCACGTCATCTCAATAAAGGCTACGTAGGCAATACATGCCACCTAAACAACCGTTTTCCATGCAGAAAATTCGGATTTAAAAACTTAACATGGTGAGATTCGAACCTGTATCTTTAGGTTTCAATGCAAACGTCCTAACCAATAGAGCCAAGCCATTGATTGTGGTTAACAATCCAAAACTAAATCTATAACCTCAAAAAATGTAATAAATAAATGAAGATTTAACAACCCAGCCCAACTCATCCCATATCATTCTACGTAATCTTTTGCAACCCTAAAATAAATCCATTCTGCAAACCCTAAAACACAACATACAAACAATACACAACGTTTAATATCAAGCACATAAAACTCCATCATGATTTTAGAGTTTTTATGAGCAGGACTGATATCCAGCGAGGACAGGTAATTGAATTTGTTGGAGTCGACTTAATTTTACAACTCTTTTTAAGCAATAATGTCATAATATGTTTGTTTTCACATTTGAGTCACGTTTTAGGTTATTTGATGTGTAGTTATTACTTAACAAATCCATTCTGCAAACCCTAAAACACAACACACAAACAATACACAACGTTTAATATCAAGCACACAGAAAACTCCATCATGATTTTAGAGTTTTTATAAGCAGGACTGATATCCAGCTAGGATAGGTAATTGAATTTGTTGGAGTTGACTTAATTTTACAACTCTTTTTAAGCAATAATGTCATATTATGTTTCTTTTCACATTTGAATCACGTTTTAGGTTATTTGATGTGTAGTTATTACTTATTAACTTTTGAATCATTTGTTACAGTGAAGGTGGAACGTATGATGGGCAAACAACTGACAGTTCCAACAACACCATCGGGTAATCCGTTTTTACATATTCTACATACATATTCTTCATGCACTTTTATATTCTATTTTTGTATTCATAATTTTCGTTAATATTCTATAAACTTGCCGTCACTTTCTACGAATCAAGATCAAGTCGTTTTTTTTTTTCTCAGCCTTAGGTAGGTCTCTTTTTTTCTATAGATATTTTTGGTTTCTTTGCAGCCTTTTTCAGTTTGACATGTATGCATATGCTCCACTTTTTGTTAGTAGGCTTTCTTGCATATACCCATGTTATTGCATTGTTTTTTGTTTCTGAGTTGTTAGATTCTCCAAGAAGAAAACTCAAGAATGGAGAAAATAGAATTACCATTTTTGGATTTCATGTGGTATCTATATGAACTGATCATTGCATTTGGTAAACAGGGCTGGATTTTGGAGTGCAATGACATCCAATTTGTCTAATCAATCACGTAATGTCCTCTGCTAGAAATTAACGGTTAAGAAAGAAATCACAAAACCCTACACAGAAACTAAATGCAAGCAGGAAGCAGTCACAACAGCTTGAGTTGTACATTTGTGTTTTAAGGTGATCTTACAGTTGCATTCGAATTATTAATCGAGTAATTATTAATTACACATACATGTTAATGACTGAGTTTATGTATACTTATGTGGATCATTAAGGTTGCAGATTAGGAGGGACTTTGCATCGCAAAGAGGAAGTTTGGGACCATTCGAGATTTGCGGTTCTTGCTGATGGAACCCTTTCATAATTAATTCCAGTTTATTTCTACATGGCCAAAATACATATGGAACACCTAAATCACTGCATTCTTATTAGGTCTCAGATCACCAAAGGTATATGGATAGTGATATGCACTGATATTGAACTTTGCACAATTCTTATGGATCTCGAGGCTACTGATATAAGAGAACGAGGACAGGTTGCATACTTTACTACTTTTACATGCTTAAAAAAATACTATAAATCATGAGTCACTGACCGGTACTTAAAAAGAAGGTGTAGGTCCAACATGTGATGGAGTCAAGAAGTTCATTTTTACGAAAAAATAAATGAGTGACGAGATCTTGTGGTGATGAGGTTTTGTTTTTGTTTGGTTTAAAGATGTAATTGGTTGAATGAAATCAATGAATCTAAACATCTAATTTTAAATGAAAATAATGTGCAACTAAGCAGATATGTAAGTTTCTGCTTTGTTGGGACTGCTTTTTGGGCCTTTGACAGCTGAAACCTTGTCAAGGTGGTATCGATTGGTTTATAATCCTTAATTGCTACCGGTGCTCAACTAGCCACGAGTGCTTATTCTGTGATTTAAAGACCGAAATTTCCTCCACATAGGATTGGTAACTACAATACAAAATACCTGTTATAATATTTGTGATGTTCATCATTTTCATGCTGCTTTAAAGCTTTAATGGTTTTTCAAGTTGCCAACTATCATCGTTTTTTCAATAGTTCCTGGAAATTTTATTATTTTAGTGTTTAACCTAGAATCTTAATTCATCCTTTTGACTTCAGGAAATGGCTGAGAATGATTCAACTATGTAATGTATGTATTTGTGATCGGATGTGTATAAGCAGTACTCATATTCATTTTTTTTTTTTTTTTGGCTTTCAGCTGGAATAAGTGGAACCTCTTATGTTGCCCCATCTCAGAATAATAAACGGCCACATTGCAGACAAAAAAGTAATACATTAATGCCGTGGTTCGGTGTTTAAAGCAGCAGCTATTTATAATACTTACTTACATGAATATTCTGTCTTTGAACTAGCAACATCTGGAATGCAAAGGATACCTTACAATCATATTGGTCCGGCCAATCGGCGTTCTCAGTCATTATCATGTGGTGAGTTGTTCAGCTTTCCGTTAACCCAAAGTAAAAACTCATATTTATGTGCAATTTATTGTATCGATTTATTATTGGACTTTATGTTTTGTATTTAAATTGATGAACTGAGTATCATACCGATTTGTCTACATTTTTTAAGTTAAACCAATACTAATCATGATACGTCACACGCGATCAAAATAATCATGATATGTTATTTGGTCAACATGGTTTGTGCAGGAGAATATGACTCGAATGCTGATTGTTACAGATGTTTATGAAATTATTAAGAGACATCAAACTCAAATTATCAGCTCACTTAAGGATCCTAACATCAGGTGAGACTTATGTGCTCTTGGTTGATAAATCATTGTGTACAGTCAAATAGTTATTATAGAAGTACCTGCACAAAAAAAAAAAAAAAAGAAAGAAAAAAAAAGAAGGTGTGTTTAATGCATGGCTCGTATAATAGGGTGTTTGAGATTGCTCAGTTTAGATTGTCAAAGAGTATGCCAAGTCATTAAAAAATGCATCGGTTAATAATCTGTGATGGTTTTTGTGGGTAGTCGCTTCATAATGAAACTGGAACATATGTGCAAGAATGAGTCATATTTTGCTTTTCCTTATTTGTCCCTGACTTCGATTTTATTAGTTTGTTTGTATTGGTGTGCTTGACTAGATTACTTATTTTATGAGCTAGCCAATAAGTAGTTCGTCCATAGTCCATTTTAGTAGAGGTAAAGTAAGGTCCTTAGCCTCTATGTATCCTGTTGTGGTATGCCTCATATTCTATTTCTATATATACAAATAACCATTTTGAAGCCGGCCTTTACATTTCTATGCAAATGCTAGCTCATATCGATGCTATTTTAGAGTGTAAAAATATGGATGCAGTTTGTTGGTCATATTTGCGATAACCTCCTTTTTTTTCACCTAATGAGCTCATTTTATTGATCTTATGGACTCAAACAAGCAATAAACATGAGCTAATAAGTTTATGAAAGAAGTGAGCTTATCTACTTTTCCGCGTTTCAAGAAGTCAATATGCTCAGTATATAAGCTAATCAAAACACCTCATTTGATGCCATGTATTACATTTATTTAAATTTCTTTGTGGGTTAGTCCACGTCACAATTCAACATGGAAGTACGTCACCTTTTTTTAAACAAGTTCTCTGCAGGGCTGAATGCGGAAGCTTTACAGGATTTCCTTGGGAGGGTGTTGATTCCACTAACACAAATCTATAATCGTGAGATAGTTCATAAGGTAAATGTGGTTGGCAATAATATAAATGCTCATACTTAGAGGTTTTTAAATTCGACAATCCAGGTGGTTTGGGCAACAAATCAAAAATGGTATCTTTTTTTAATCCGATTACGTTTTGCCTTAAATTTTTATGGGTTTCTTATTAATAAATAGTAAAGCAAATATGATTGCAAAAATTTACATTTTGTTGCAATACAATATTTTTCTTTCAAAATTAAAATAATTTAGGACATTTCATGCTTTTATGCATTGCAAATACACTTTTGGGAGACCTTCTGCCTGGACCCGTATTTTAAAGCTAATTTTATTGGATTTTCCAGTTTGACCCGTTAGATATTTCAACAGAATCTAACGATTGTTGTTTTAGATGATATTATTTTAGGCTATGGCTTCTTTCATGGATGTTGTGGTAGAAACAAATGATTGGGTAGTCGTAGAATAAACCGTGGTCTCCAATTTCGTCAAATTGGTTGGTCTGAGTATGGGAATGCTTCAAAATGAACCATCCACTCTTTATAGGTGGACTGCACAAGCTAACGATCCTGATGACCCTATATTGACTACTTATAAGTCTTTTCCGTTGTTCATGTCATGCCATATATTAGCATATATTTTAGATGCATCTGTAATTCTGTAAAAGGTAACCCTGTTACAGAAAGCACACCTGGATCAATTCTGGCAAATGGATGCGACGTGCATTTAATTATAGGAAACCTGCTTTGGGGTACTTATAAGTTATAACGTGACTTTGCAAATGCTTTCACATAGCTCGGGACATCGGTCGTGTGCCATTACTGTTTTCCTTCCATAGCTTTTGAAAGCCTTTTTATCTGAAAAGGCACTTAAGATCTCAGTTCATGGTCCGGCCAATCAGCGTTCTCAGTCATTATCATGTGGTGAGTTGTTTTAAAAATAATTATTTTCAAACACCCTAGTTGTAAGAGAACGAGAACAACATGATTTTTTGTGGTCTTCGATCACCCGCATTGGGTCGTTGTGGTGATGATGTCTATTTTCTACATTTAGTTCCTACACAGTCGTGAACCACCTTAATTGTATTTCGGTTGGCTCAAGGGTATGTGTATATGTAGTATCCAATTTAGGCGACGATGAAATCTATTATTGGTGACGCGTCGGTTCAGAGTGTGCCGGCAATAGCAGGGCATCTATGGCATACACATGGTTGCAGCCGTGTTGGCCGCCTGGATACGTTGTTGTCCGTCTTCGTCTGAGTCTTAGCTCTTGCTGCTATACACATACCACTTGGGCCTTGCAAATGGAGTTCACATAAATATCATGCGCTCCACTGAATAGGCTGCTCGGGAACCGGTGTACATTTTTGGGTCCAGGTACGCAATTTGAATTTTTAGTCACAAATGCGACTGATCAAGTTCTGTTCACCTGTGATATTTCCATTATTTGATTATTCTAATGATAAGGAAAGAGTTAGTTATAAATGTAAGAACATGTATATTATCATAATTATAATCAAAATTGCTTAGCTGTTGGTTTGTTTTTTTTATTAGCCCCTGAGAATTCCGACATTCTAGAAAAATTTGTTTATACCAACCTTGAACATGTATCTCTAAACCCCACAACTTCATTTTATTACTCCTATTATCAGATATGTCGGCAAATCAGTTTTAAGGAGTGTTTGGACTTACGTTCTAAAACTAAGTCATCACAACATCGAATATTGCATCCTTAGGGGCAGTAACAAGTTTTTATTATTTGGATGGAACTATGTTTTTTTTGTCCACATAAATTGTAAGACAATGACAGTTATCTCACACGAAATACGTTCTTTTTCCACAATACTGCCTTTTTGAAAATTTATGTACAACAGTGGAAATTCGATAACATAGTACGCTATATTGGATGTTATAACAAGGTTGCATACTCTCGAACTTGGATCAACTCTCAAATTACGTTACCACTCTTTTGGTCTATGACTAAGGATTTTTGTTTTGACCTGAATTATGCACATACTAATCCTGCAAACTTGAAAATAATTTCTTGAATCTT
The DNA here is from genome assembly GCA_021014915.2 of Artemisia tridentata subsp. tridentata. NCBI lineage: Eukaryota > Viridiplantae > Streptophyta > Magnoliopsida > Asterales > Asteraceae > Artemisia > Artemisia tridentata. Next base: position 318,068,588 of record CP139507.1, on the reverse strand, counting down.
TTTATATTGATCCATATTTGTCTGTTTTCTTATATAGTTGATGTGGTCAATATGATTACAAACACGATATTATTGTAATAAGTAAATGAAACTTAAGGTGAAATATCTTATAATTCGTAGGCTGTAAGCACTAAAAATGCACTCCGGGAAACTTTCAACCAGTTTCCCTATCAATATAGTTATCGTTTTGTTGCCATACCGATCACAATGGATTTGAAAGTACTTTTTACCATTTAATCAATTTATGTATGATTCGTTTAGCCTGTCTCAACTGGTTGGGGAAAGGTTCTTCAATGTTACATGTTGCAAGCCTGTGAGTAACAGTTAACAGGTATCACTGTGATAAGACGGAATATTGTTGAGTCGTTAACCTACCCACAGTGAGTAAAGCATCCTGAAATTGCTACGTCTAACATATGCATCTGAGTTAAAATTATTTTTAATCGTAGCAACCTTTGATGGTTGCCTCACACCTCAGAAAGGCCACCTTTTTGTGGTTACATAATTTATTTGGATCTCAATTCGGATATTACTTTCTAAAAAATTTAGCAACTTTGTAAAGCAAACACATGGCAAAAATCACGACCTACAACAAATGTCGCTTCCCTTTTATCTGAGATACGTATAGGTACAGGTAAAGTTGATTGTTGGACTGGCACAAAAACTGCCAACATACCTGCAGTAATGGCATTTGCGGCAGCCGCATCAGGTGGAAATCTCAAGTTATTCGAGGCTTTCAACATTGACGTTCGAGTGTGCAGCAATACTAAGTTATCAATAGCAGTACTAACTCACTCTCATAGCAGTACTAATAATTAGGAGCAGTACTAACCTTTCAATCAGGAAGCTTGCAAATTTTGACATTCGATGCTTCTGTCTAGGTATGATTTCCAACCTACTCAGTAATATAATTCTCCAATTAATTGTTTCTTTAAGAATCGCATTGGCCATTAGTTATTAGCATACATGCTAACAGTTAATAATTAGGGTTTAATTCGACCAATGGCCAATAAGGCTATATATGGAAGGGATATATAGCATGGAGGGGGAAAATTGCAAGCTTCCTGAGATTTGGCATGTATGATGAGGGATCTGCTCTTCTGATCGCGAGAAGACGAGACACAACAAACGTTTAAAAGCAATGTAAGATTCTTCAGTTTTTTTGTTAATTTTTTAAACATTGTTTGTGTAATCAATTTAATATCTGAGCCTCATACTTTTATTTATCTAATTCATTCGATGTTTGGTTAAACGTGTGCTAACAAGTGTCGGGAAGAGCCAAGGTGCAACTTATTTTGTTATATTTGCTTCCTTTTCTTCCATATGCCTTTTAGGTCCTTTTCTTTTGTATATGACTTTGGGTCACACACTCTTATGTAGTTGTCACGTTTCTGATCTCTCAAATTCCTGTCCTTCTAAAAACCACCACATGGGATCACGGCACGTTGCAAATAAACATGCAGGAATGAATGATTCATCCAACCAAGGTCAACGTCGTTGATTGCTGTTTCATGCATCAATATAGTTATCGTTTTGTTGCCATACCGATCACAATGGATTTGAAAGTACTTTTTACCATTTAATCAATTTATGTATGATTAGTTTAGCCTGTCTCAACTGGTTGGGGAAAGGTTCTTCAAGTGAATAATCTGATTCATGTATAAATATCAGAACAGATCTTAACACCTTCGTCGTTTATAAGCAAATTTTTACTATTGTCGTTTCTTAGTGCAAATCAAGTTAATTTCTTTCTTGCAGGTTGTGATTGGACAAATTTTTAGCACTGGAATGGTGGCTCTTGGCAATGTTCAGAAAGTGTCAGAAAGAGTAAGAAGCTCATTCTTTTTTATTTTCAATCTCAACTCTGGATTCTTCATAACCCGATTATTATATTAAAGCTATCATCTATTCTATAGGTTTCTTTGGCATCCAATTTAATGTACAATTATATGTCAAGAGAGGCCACTGACAGCTTTGGCTATGATTATATGCTTCGTCAGGTAATTCCTATAAATCTTCATTAATCGTCGTTGTCCATGTTACTCCTTTGTAATAAAATTCATCACAACCACATCACTGTTGTCTTCAATGATTTCAATTTTCAGTTTCAGCCTCCTGAAAACCTGGGCTTATGTACATACAACTTCAATGTTACATGTTGCAAGCCTGTGAGTAATAGTTAACAGGTATCACTGTGATAAGACGGAATATTGTTGAGTCGTTAACCTACCCACAGTGAGTAAAGCATCCTGAAATTGCTACGTCTAACATATGCATCTGAGTTAAAATTATTTTTAATCGTAGCAACCTTTGATGGTTGCCTCACACCTCAGAAAGGCCACCTTTTTGTGGTTACATAATTTATTTGGATCTCAATTCGGATATTACTTTCTAAAAAATTTAGCAACTTTGTAAAGCAAACACATGGCAAAAATCACAACCTACAACAAATGTCGCTTCCCTTTTATCTGAGATACGTATAGGTACAGGTAAAGTTGATTGTTGGACTGGCACAAAAACTGCCAACATACCTGCAGTAATGGCATTTGCGGCAGCCGCATCAGGTGGAAATCTCAAGTTATTCGAGGCTTTCAACATTGACGTTCGAGTGTGCAGCAATACTAAGTTATCAATAGCAGTACTAACTCACTCTCATAGCAGTACTAATAATTAGGAGCAGTACTAACCTTTCAATCAGGAAGCTTGCAAATTTTGACATTCGATGCTTCTGTCTAGGTATGATTTCCAACCTACTCAGTAATATAATTCTCCAATTAATTGTTTCTTTAAGAATCGCATTGGCCATTAGTTATTAGCATACATGCTAACAGTTAATAATTAGGGTTTAATTCGACCAATGGCCAATAAGGCTATATATGGAAGGGATATATAGCATGGAGGGGGAAAATTGCAAGCTTCCTGAGATTTGGCATGTATGATGAGGGATCTGCTCTTCTGATCGCGAGAAGACGAGACACAACAAACGTTTAAAAGCAATGTAAGATTCTTCAGTTTTTTTGTTAATTTTTTAAACATTGTTTGTGTAATCAATTTAATATCTGAGCCTCATACTTTTATTTATCTAATTCATTCGATGTTTGGTTAAACGTGTGCTAACAAGTGTCGGGAAGAGCCAAGGTGCAACTTATTTTGTTATATTTGCTTCCTTTTCTTCCATATGCCTTTTAGGTCCTTTTCTTTTGTATATGACTTTGGGTCACACACTCTTATGTAGTTGTCACGTTTCTGATCTCTCAAATTCCTGTCCTTCTGAAAACCACCACATGGGATCACGGCACGTTGCAAATAAACATGCAGGAATGAATGATTCATCCAACCAAGGTCAACGTCGTTGATTGCTGTTTCATGCATCAATATAGTTATCGTTTGTTGCCATACCGATCACAATGGATTTGAAAGTACTTTTTATCATTTAATCAATTTATGTATGATTAGTTTAGCCTGTCTCAACTGGTTGGGGAAAGGTTCTTCAAGTGAATAATCTGATTCATGTATAAATATCAGAACAGATCTTAACACCTTCGTCGTTTATAAGCAAATTTTTACTATTGTCGTTTCTTAGTGCTAAATCAAGTTCATTTCTTTCTTGCAGGTTGTGATTGGACAAATTTTTAGCACTGGAATGGTGGCTCTTGGCAATGTTCAGAAAGTGTCAGAAAGAGTAAGAAGCTCATTCTTTTTTATTTTCAATCTCAACTCTGGATTCTTCATAACCCGATTATTATATTAAAGCTATCATCTATTCTATAGGTTTCTTTGGCATCCAATTTAATGTACAATTACATGTCAAGAGAGGCCACTGACAGCTTTGGCTATGATTATATGCTTCGTCAGGTAATTCCTATAAATCTTCATTAATCGTCGTTGTCCATGTTACTCCTTTGTAATAAAATTCATCACAACCACATCACTGTTGTCTTCAATGATTTCAATTTTCAGTTTCAGCCTCCTGAAAACCTGGGCTTATGTACATACAACTTCAATGTTACATGTTGCAAGCCTGTGAGTAACAGTTAACAGGTATCACTGTGATAAGACGGAATATTGTTGAGTCGTTAACCTACCCACAGTGAGTAAAGCATCCTGAAATTGCTACGTCTAACATATGCATCTGAGTTAAAATTATTTTTAATCGTAGCAACCTTTGATGGTTGCCTCACACCTCAGAAAGGCCACCTTTTTGTGGTTACATAATTTATTTGGATCTCAATTCGGATATTACTTTCTAAAAATTTTAGCAACTTTGTAAAGCAAACACATGGAAAAAATCACAACCTAAAACAGATGTCGCTTCCCTTTTATCTGAGATACGTATAGGTACAGGTAAAGTTGATTGTTGGACTGGCACAAAAACTGCCAACATACCTGCAGTAATGGCATTTGCGGCTGCCGCATCAGGTGGAAATCTCAAGTTATTCGAGGCTTTCAACATTGGCGTTCGAGTGTGCAACATTACTAAGTTATCAACAGCAGTACTAACTCACTCGCATAGCAGTACTATAATTAGGTGCAGTACTAACCTTTCAATCGAACAAGCAGTACTAAAAAGTAACCAACAGTACAAAGAAAATACGTGGGCAGTACTAAGGTGAACAAGCAGTATCAATGAGAAGCATAAAAGTATTAACCGAGATACAACTGCATGTACCCCTCATTCGCTTCCTAATAACCTCAGTGAATGTATCAGGTACTTCACTTTCTTTGCTCGCACGACTTAAAATAGCAGTAGGAGTAGCTCATGGCCTGTCTTTTGCGCATCAGAGGAGGTATCTAGCTTAGCTCATGGGATGTCTTTTGGCTCATGGTTCATACTCATTCCATATAGATGCACCATATGCTGCACCAGAATGGTTTCATTACTAAGCATATGTTATATTTGATGGAATTTACGGATCACCTTATCGCAATCCTATGATCAGCTTTAAAAAGTTGAATTTTTTTATTCACGTTCTCATAATATATGATAACACGTTAAATAACTACTTATCAATAGATTTGAAATGATATCCACTTTTTTGAGAACTCATTTACTCCCTGATGGCTAAATGAAACACCACTTTTGCAGATTCTGGTGTGAAGAGTGAGATATATGCTTTTGGAGTGGTTCTTCTGGAATTATTAATGGGGATGAAGGTGTATGATGATAACAGCCCCGAGAGAAAGAAAAATTTGGTGAAATTAAATGGGCTATTGCATTGCTAACAGAGGAGCATCGTTTGTCAGAGACTTGACATACCACTGTTTTGCATTCTGCGTAGCCAATTTATTCGTCACCCATGGTACGTATCTCAAAAAACTTTTTCCAAACCTTCTTTAGGATCTTTCTGATTGAAACTAAATGTTTATTAGAGCAACACTGATGAAGTGAAAAGTGTACCACTTTTAGGGGGTCATTTAAGCCCTAAATCGTATTTATTTGATCAAATATTCCCTAAATAGTTCCTTTTGTCATTTTAGGTACTTTGGAGAAGAAATCTGGAAAAGGAAGCATTTTGGACATTTTTGGAGCATAAAAGTGAAGAAAATGACAAAGTCTCTAAATCTGCTGGAAAAGTACCTTTGACGGCGTCAAGCCCTAGTGTGACGCCGTCAGCCCTTGATAAGCCAGAGAGGATTTTGGAAGATTAAAGGGGGACGGCGTCAAGAAGGTCGTCAAGTCTTGATAAGCCAGAGAGGATTTTGGAAGATTAAAGGGGGACGGCGTCAAGAAGGCCATCAAGAAACCCTAACCGCGGCGAGGTGACGGCGTCAAGACCCAAAGGGTGATGCCGTCAGATCTATTTTCCTATATATACTTTCATAATTTTTAGTCATTGGTGTGCAACTTTGTGAGGAGAAACCCTAATATGATTTTTTTGCCATTTTTAAGGGTTTTATACCCTTGGATCTCTCATGTTCAATTGAAGATAAGTAATCAATTAATCATTCAATATGTCTATGTGTTGTTTGATTATATCTTGTTCTTGTCTTTTATTTAACATGCTAGGCTAGATTTATCTTGTGTTTGCTTAAATCTAATGAAACTTAACTATTGATTATTGGTTGTTGGTGTGTTATTAATTGTATTGGATGATTGTTTATCGATGTTAGGCTTAAGAAAACTGGCTAACCTCCTATACGGTAACTTGCTTGAACGTCTTAAGAAACATGAACCAAAGCATACTAAGCTTATTATGGTTGTATTTAATGCATGAGCGAATTCTAGTGATCCCATGTTAGGAGCTTGGTATGTGCTTAAACACATACCTTTTCTTGACCAAAACCGGACCCAAATTGACCAAAAACCCGACCAAAATGCCAAATATATTGTGTTTTTGTGTTTTTACATATGCAGGCACGGATATCGAAGAAACCGACAAAAAGACACAAGAAAACAAGAAAATGAGCACGGGATACGGAAAAGGCTCAGAACCGGAACCGGGAAAGAAAATATGGTCAAAAAGTCAACCCAGGTACTCCAACTATCAGAAGTTGTCAAATTCAGCCCTTGGATTTAACTTTGAAAGAATGACAACATCAGCCCCTTAAGAATCCAGAAATTACATAAAAGGTCCCTAGAACTTTACACTTAAAATCCCTAATCCATAAATACTACTCTACCCGGATTTTAATTAAACAAACCCACCCTACTCACTTATCCAAACCACTTATTAAAATCCACAGCCCACCAACCTTTGCCCCAGCCCAGTCCACCACATTAAAACCCCGATCCAAAGCTAATACCCGGTCAAACCTTATTTATCATCGGTCAAAGTTAAAAGTTAAATAAATACACACACCCCACACTCACACACACCCGCGCTCAATATTTATCCCCAAATATTCACCCACGAACCCTAATTACTGTTCCCCAAAAAATTAACTTCGTACTCACAATTACCTCATGATTAAAAAGTTCTGGAAGGTCCTGACAGCTGCAGGGACACGTGGGAGCTAATGATTGGAGAGGCCGTGTCATCAAATCCAATCCAAGGGCTGAGAATCGTGCGTGGAGAGCAAGGGAAGATCCAAGGGTGTATATTGATCGAAGAGAGTCCCAGAAGGTTCCTTTGAGGCCTATAAATAGCCCTCTTCATCACGTATTGGAGGAGTTTTTTTTTGGGAGTCTTATTTTCAGTCTTATTTTTATTTTAAGAGTCAGTAGGGTAGAATAGCTTGTTAGGATTAATTTTCAGCTTATTGTGTCTTTAAATTTATTGTAATTTCCATTCCAGATTTTATGTACTCAATATTTTCAGTTTTATATAAAGTCAAATTTTAGTCAATGTTACTATACGATTGCTTATTGTTCTGATTTAAATTCTAGTTATGTCTGCTTTATAGTTCTTAAAAGTGAGTTTTGATTTTAGTTTGCTCAGTGTTTTCACTTTAGTCTCATTTTCGCTCAAAAAAGTCAAATAGTCAACTGGTTAGTCAAAGTTTTTTTCAGCTTATTTGCTTGTGAAAATTTCTGTTTCAGATTAGAATTAGTATTGTGGTTATTGAGAATTTGGTTTTCAGTTTTAAAAAGTCCATTTCAGTTGATAAATTTGCAAATCAGTTTATAAAAAGGTGTTTGGCTTATTGAGTTTCTGGATTTGTACTATTCATTTGCTTATCTGTTGATACTGATTTAGATTTGGTAAGGTAGTTCAAGTTAGAATCAGTAGGTGTTAAGTAGAATTTAGCTCACTATAGTGTTTTGGTCTTTTGTTGGAATTTTCAAGCTAAAACTGCCCTAATGAGTTTAGCAATAAGCTGAGTTTTGATTTGAAGTTCTTTGTGGTTTTTCAAGTAGCTTATAGGAGTTATGGTATATCTCCAAGGGCTGGCTAGAATAGGTTCAGATTTGCACTTGTTTTTGCGCCAAAATAGACTGCTGACACAGTAGGTTTAGTGCAGATCTTGAGTTGTCTGGTCTGCTGATCTGACTTATCTATTAGTTTATCAGGAATAGATCAGGCCCTAGTTTTTGGTTGACAGATAGTTTAGGTAGTTGTCTTTTAGGTTAGTATCTGGTATCACAAGCATTAGCTTATTAGAAAGCTTATTTTGGGGTATGCAAGTCTGCACTCCCACAACTTATCTGCTGCATCAGCAGACCAGTCCCTACATGCACCTAATCTAGGCCCCAAATAAGCCAGCTATAAGTGATAACTTTTGGGAATTTTTTAGAATTTAAGCAGTCTTTCATATGAACTTTCAGTTCCTGCATCTGGATTCCACAAATCAGCTTATTCATAGCCCTTAGAATAGCTAAAATTCAGCTGATCACTCATTTGTTTTCTGCCTTAGGTTTAATCTGTTTAGCCTAATTTCTGCTTATTACTAGTGTTTTTTTTCATCATTTTAAGTTTCTTAAAGTTTCCAGTAGTCAGATTTAATAGTCCTGAGCTTTTGATAATTTTTGGCTTATGTTTGCTTAATTTTAGCTTATTTCCATTAGCTTATTGCCCTGTTTTAGCTTATTCAGACTTATTCAGCTTTTAAAATTATTTTTCCTAGATTTCTTATTTAAAATTAGATTTACTCAGAAATTTTCAGATTTTTCCAATTAGTTTTACTATTTTTAAATCATTTAAATAGTTTTAATTAGTTTTTAATTCATAAATAATTATTAAAAAGTCAAAAAAATATTTTTCTTTTTCCAAAAATTTTCTTCTATTATTTTTAATTTAGGAAAATTTATTTGCAAAATTTATGGCTTAAAATTTAGCATTTCACTTTAATTCGCGTTTTTAAATTCGTCACGTAACGTTTTTAAATTCCGGTTTTTAGTTTTAAATTCTCGTGCTTAGATTACTTGTACATATAGCTTTATTAGTAGTTTTTAATTGCTATTTCATTGTTTATAGTGTAGAAATCACAATTCTCACTTTTACACACTCATTCACTACACGAATCACGTTCCGGGAACACAAATTCCATTCGATCTTCGTTGGGACAAACGACTCGGGTTAACACATATTTCCACGTGTGTTTTCCTTGAAAAATATATACTATAATTGTTAAATCAGTTTTTGGCGCCGCTGCCGGGGAAGGTTGAAGTGAGTTCGTGATTTCGTTCGTCGAATCGTGTTTTGAAGACCCTTCCTCGGAAGTTATCGTTTTTATAAAAAATAAAAATACAAAAAGAAAATAATTAAAAAAAAAAAAAAAAAAACTTTTCCTAAAGTGTTTTCATCTTAATAAACATCCTCGGTCTTCCGTTGAAGGAGGGCGGTTGTAAACCATTCCGAAAAAACAACAAAAGAGATCGTGAAGTTAAACGTTTCTCGGATTATTTCTTTTCTACAACCTATACACGGGGTTTAAGGAGGTCTTGACATTAAATTGCAGACCGAAGAGAGATCCATTCTTCTCTCCCGCCACGCTGCGCGTAGTTTTGAAAGAAACGAGTGCGATTGATCGATCGATCACCAAAAATAAAATAATAATCTAATTTTTCCTTAATTAAAAATCCAAAAAGATTTTCTCTTCAAAATTATTTTCCATTTTTCTTTTGTTATGTTTTTAAACTTAAAAACCCAAAAATATTCTTCTTAAATCCTCTCATAATGTTTAATTCTTATCTTCTTAATCCTCTATATTTTTAATTCTGATGGAATCATTTATTCCTTGCGTCGGTTGTGGAGAACCGCTTTTTGGATTACCTTGTCGGTGGTGTATGTGCGAACGGTGCGGAAATGATATTCGAAACGGAAGTTGTTTGTTTTGTGGTTCGAGGAATTCAGTTGATTATAATCCAAATACGAATTCATTCAACGACTCTTCAAATTTCTACAACTACCCACCACAGCCCGATATATCTTCGTTCGATCAACGTTATTGCGATGGGTGTGGAGATTCGATTGATCCGACATCGTCTTATTGTCAACGGTGTACTTGCGAGAGGTGTGGTAGAAATTTGATCAATGGATTTTGTTCGTTTTGTGCTTCGGAAGCCGAAAATTCATATACTTATGCTTTTAATCCAAACAATTCCGATTATCCTCAAAACAATTTCAATCACCCTCCTCAAAACTTTTATGAGCAAGAACCGTATTTCAAGGATACACCGAACTTTTCTTGTCCAAATTGTGGAGGTCCTCATAATGACTATCAATGTCAACCGTGGAATCAAAATTACTATGAACCGAATCCTTGTTATAATACTCCCGGTTTTGACAATTTCCAACCTCCACAACACCATATGATTCTAACACCATCTCAACCACTCAATCAAGAACTTCTCCATGAACTATTAGAGTCAACAAAGAAATATAACCATGAACTTCTAGAGTTAACAAAAAGCTTTAAGGATATGGTTAATCAATTTACCCAAGAAACTTCTGGAGAACTTCTAGCTGAAGAACAAGCAGCTAGAGTAAGCTCCCAATATCGTCAAACTTTCATTTACGATGACGACGATGATGAGGATTCTGGGTGGGGAGTTTATGAGAGTTTGTCAGTTGCAACCATACCCGTCGTTCCTACCAAAGAACCCGAGGACTCTCTAAAAATGGGGGACGAGCATCTAAACACTATTCCAGCAACGGAATCAGACGGTGTTGAGAACCTTGTCCCAATCCCAATTGAGTCCGAGGAAATATCTGACGATAAATGTGATTTTCAATCTTATGGAGATTCCCTTGACGTTTCTGAGATTACTTCCGGAATTTTCTCTAACCCTCTTTTTGAATATAATGAAGAGTACACTTTCAGTGTTATTAATCCTCTTTTTGATGAGGGGTTAGAGGACGTTGAGGGCGAGGAGGATCTTCTTTCTAATCTTGATGAGCCCATACCGGAACTCACTGATTCTCCTCGTATTCTTGAATCTCTTCATGAGGAGTTCTCAGAAAAAATCACTCATATCATACCTCCTCCGGAGTATGATTATTTTGTTATTGAAGAAGATCCCGACCCGGGGGGAGGTAAACTCTATCCTAAGAGTTTGCTTGACGATGATATCACCCCGACCCTCCCTCCTGAGGTTTTTCAGAGCTCTAATGATGAAGAATGGATTCCCATTCTAATTATGATCTTTCTTCCTTTCTTCACCTACTCGGTGACTTCTCCTCTTTTTCACTCCCTCGGGAGTGAAGACACCATCTTTGACCCCGGCATTTTCTTTTCTATCTAGAGCCGTGGGTATCTCATCGGAGTGGAACTTTCGTGTGCTTCAATGTTTATCTAAACATCTTGAACGAAAGTCCGATTGAGATTATTTCTTCCACATGCTCCCCCAAGGACAAATAAATTCGGGGTCGAGTCAAGCTCATGTGACTCGGTTACCAAAAACAAGCGCTTCGTGGGAGGCACCCCATGCTTATCATTCTATCTTCTTATCTTATTTCTAATAAAGTGAGTGAGGAGGGCTCCCTCTTCCATATCTTGTGTTTCGTGTTTTTCTGTGATGTGTCCAGGAATGCCCGATGATGAAGACTCTCGTGCTCGTAGTTTCCTTTTCGCTACTCGAGTTTCATCATTCGCTGCTTATCGATATCCTCAAATCTTATCGTTTACATCTATCTTTTGGCATAATTAATAAACGGCCTTAGATTTATGTAGGAGAACCCTTACCTTTAAGACATTGAGGACAATGTCTCGTTTTAGTCTGGGGGGGGGGGGTAATCTGTCGATTTGATTTTTGCCGTTTTCTCATGCAACCCCGTTTTTTCCTCAAAAATTGAAAAAATCCAAAAAAATGAGAAAAATTTAAAAATTTTTGCAAAAATATAATAAATTTTGACATTTTTGTTGACTTTCCGCTGGTGAGAGTAGGAATAAAATTCTGACTTGATCGGGCGTGTTGAGCCCTAGCTTGTTCCCTTAACCGTTTATAATCTATAAGCTCGTGCTAGTCTTTTACACAAGGAGCTAGAAATTGCGAATTCTTTTTAAGAGTTTGCAAGTTCCCGTATTGACTTTATATATGCATGGCTTGATTATAAGGCTAAGCATTCGCGGATCTTATTATTTAAGATTTTAAATTTGCGAAGAACGAGAAATGATAGAGTCGTTTATAAGTTAGATTGCTAAACGTGGAGTAGTTGGTTCTCTTTAGAGCTCATCGAAGTTACTTGTGGCTTTTTGTTCCCATAAGCTTGTTTCACTCATAAATAGTAATCTAGGAATAATTAAAGGTATTTTGGTTTTGGCGATAATTAGTTTCTATTTCGTCCTTAGAAAGTCCTTGCTTATGAAAGTTGGGTACACATCAAGGTACTGCCAGTGTTACGGTGTAATAGACTATTCCATCTTGCCGGCTCGCAACCGATGTTGGGATTGTTATAAAAGCCGTAGGACTTGGGGTTTGGCAAATAATTAATGAATATGATAATGTATAATAATAATCCAAAGCCATAAAAAGTTTTCTACATCTTGCCGGTTCGCAGCCGATGTTGTAGACTTCTAATAAAGGCAGAGGAAAAATTCCAAGGTCATAATAGACTATCACATCTTGCCGGTTCGCAGCCGATGTTGTGATTGTTATAAAGGGCCAAGGACTAAATACGTTAATGTGCTTAATAATGTTAAAAATGCCAAACTTCGACTCTGAGGATGTCCTAATAAAGGTTTCCGTCTCTGGACTCGTAGATGAGTTGTTTCGGTCGCAAATAAAAGGGATATCCTCAAAATCGTGTTAAATCAGAGACCTTGATGTGGACCTCATTTTTGTATGCAACGGTTTTCGAGGGAAGGTTTGGAAACTACTTAGCGTCTAAACTAGATATCTTTATCGGACTAAAAATTATCAAAACGAGAACTTGAAGAAATTCATTTCTCACCAAAAAATAAAATAAATAGATGAAAATAGGAATTTGGGAACAAAGAGTCCACAATTAGCTTTTATGAGTAGTGTCAGCAATCTAACTTGTAAATGACAATGATTTCGTTTTTAAGCTTAGTTTGGGGACTTGTGAAAAATCGGGGACGACGAATTTTATCCGTATGGTCACTTCCTCTTGTGTCGTGTTTCCTACTCGAAGACCCTAAAAGTTATCATGAGATAATGATTGTCAACAAAGCCGTCACATGAATAATTAGAAAAATATAAAAATAGAATAAAAGGAAAAATCGGGGAGTTTTTAGAACTTAAAATTTCTTAATCTCTTTTGAAAATTTTGCTACTTCTCAAAGTTAGTAAAAAGAGATTGGAAATTTTCGGTTTTGAAAACGTGTTCTTATAACATTGCATGAGGACATTGCAATAGCTTAGTCTGGGGGAATTTGGTATGTGCTTAAACACATACCTTTTCTTGACCAAAACCGGACCCAAATTGACCAAAAACCCGACCAAAATGCCAAATATATTGTGTTTTTGTGTTTTTACATATGCAGGCACGGATATCGAAGAAACCGACAAAAAGACACAAGAAAACAAGAAAATGAGCACGGGATACGGAAAAGGCTCAGAACCGGAACCGGGAAAGAAAATATGGTCAAAAAGTCAACCCAGGTACTCCAACTATCAGAAGTTGTCAAAATCAGCCCTTGGATTTAACTTTGAAAGAATGACAACATCAGCCCCTTAAGAATCCAGAAATTACATAAAAGGTCCCTAGAACTTTACACTTAAAATCCCTAATCCATAAATACTACTCTACCCGGATTTTAATTAAACAAACCCACCCTACTCACTTATCCAACCCACTTATTAAAATCCACAGCCCACCAACCTTTGCCCCAGCCCAGTCCACCACATTAAAACCCCGATCCAAAGCTAATACCCGGTCAAACCTTATTTATCATCGGTCAAAGTTAAAAGTTAAATAAATACACACACCCCACACTCACACACACCCGCGCTCAATATTTATCCCCAAATATTCACCCACGAACCCTAATTACTGTTCCCCAAAAAATTAACTTCGTACTCACAATTACCTCATGATTAAAAAGTTCTGGAAGGTCCTGACAGCTGCAGGGACACGTGGGAGCTAATGATTGGAGAGGCCGTGTCATCAAATCCAATCCAAGGGCTGAGAATCGTGCGTGGAGAGCAAGGGAAGATCCAAGGGTGTATATTGATCGAAGAGAGTCCCAGAAGGTTCCTTTGAGGCCTATAAATAGCCCTCTTCATCACGTATTGGAGGAGTTTTTTTTTGGGAGTCTTATTTTCAGTCTTATTTTTATTTTAAGAGTCAGTAGGGTAGAATAGCTTGTTAGGATTAATTTTCAGCTTATTGTGTCTTTAAATTTATTGTAATTTCCATTCCAGATTTTATGTACTCAATATTTTCAGTTTTATATAAAGTCAAATTTTAGTCAATGTTACTATACGATTGCTTATTGTTCTGATTTAAATTCTAGTTATGTCTGCTTTATAGTTCTTAAAAGTGAGTTTTGATTTTAGTTTGCTCAGTGTTTTCACTTTAGTCTCATTTTCGCTCAAAAAAGTCAAATAGTCAACTGGTTAGTCAAAGTTTTTTTCAGCTTATTTGCTTGTGAAAATTTCTGTTTCAGATTAGAATTAGTATTGTGGTTATTGAGAATTTGGTTTTCAGTTTTAAAAAGTCCATTTCAGTTGATAAATTTGCAAATCAGTTTATAAAAAGGTGTTTGGCTTATTGAGTTTCTGGATTTGTACTATTCATTTGCTTATCTGTTGATACTGATTTAGATTTGGTAAGGTAGTTCAAGTTAGAATCAGTAGGTGTTAAGTAGAATTTAGCTCACTATAGTGTTTTGGTCTTTTGTTGGAATTTTCAAGCTAAAACTGCCCTAATGAGTTTAGCAATAAGCTGAGTTTTGATTTGAAGTTCTTTGTGGTTTTTCAAGTAGCTTATAGGAGTTATGGTATATCTCCAAGGGCTGGCTAGAATAGGTTCAGATTTGCACTTGTTTTTGCGCCAAAATAGACTGCTGACACAGTAGGTTTAGTGCAGATCTTGAGTTGTCTGGTCTGCTGATCTGACTTATCTATTAGTTTATCAGGAATAGATCAGGCCCTAGTTTTTGGTTGACAGATAGTTTAGGTAGTTGTCTTTTAGGTTAGTATCTGGTATCACAAGCATTAGCTTATTAGAAAGCTTATTTTGGGGTATGCAAGTCTGCACTCCCACAACTTATCTGCTGCATCAGCAGACCAGTCCCTACATGCACCTAATCTAGGCCCCAAATAAGCCAGCTATAAGTGATAACTTTTGGGAATTTTTTAGAATTTAAGCAGTCTTTCATATGAACTTTCAGTTCCTGCATCTGGATTCCACAAATCAGCTTATTCATAGCCCTTAGAATAGCTAAAATTCAGCTGATCACTCATTTGTTTTCTGCCTTAGGTTTAATCTGTTTAGCCTAATTTCTGCTTATTACTAGTGTTTTTTTTCATCATTTTAAGTTTCTTAAAGTTTCCAGTAGTCAGATTTAATAGTCCTGAGCTTTTGATAATTTTTGGCTTATGTTTGCTTAATTTTAGCTTATTTCCATTAGCTTATTGCCCTGTTTTAGCTTATTCAGACTTATTCAGCTTTTAAAATTATTTTTCCTAGATTTCTTATTTAAAATTAGATTTACTCAGAAATTTTCAGATTTTTCCAATTAGTTTTACTATTTTTAAATCATTTAAATAGTTTTAATTAGGTTTTAATTCATAAAAAATTATTAAAAAGTCAAAAAAATATTTTTCTTTTTCCAAAAATTTTCTTCTATTATTTTTAATTTAGGAAAATTTATTTGCAAAATTTATGGCTTAAAATTTAGCATTTCACTTTAATTCGCGTTTTTAAATTCGTCACGTAACGTTTCTAAATTCCGGTTTTTTGTTTTAAATTCTCGTGCTTAGATTACTTGTACATATAGCTTTTTTAGTAGTTTTTAATTGCTATTTCATTGTTTATAGTGTAGAAATCACAATTCTCACTTTTACATACTCATTCACTACACGAATCACGTTCCGGGAACACAAATTCCATTCGATCTTCGTCGGGACAAACGACTCGGGTTAACACATATTTCCACGTGTGTTTTCCTTGAAAAATATATACTATAATTATTAAATCAGAGCTTCTTAGCCGGCTCGACATAGGAGTGAAGTAGGAGCTTGTAGAGTTGGGGAAGTACGTACGCCACCCCACGATTGGTATTAAGGAATACACCCATCATCCACACAATTAATACACACTAATCAACCGGTAAAAGATAGTTAGGGAGTAAGGAAATCTAAGTAAACACATTTCTCTCCATATAAGTTCCACGACCTTTTTATTTTCAGTTATTTTATTTTATTTGCATTTGTAGTTATTTGGGTTAGTTGACTAGCAACTAATTCCGCCCACTCCTTCAAACCCGAGATTTTACTTGCTTTCATAAAAATATAAAAATACAAAAAGAATCTTCCCTCACCCTTAGACCTATTAGAGTAGTTTTTCAATCCTAACGACACTATTCCCCTAGAGAACGATCAATCCCCCGGTACTTGCCACTACACTATACTACATCGGTCAGGTACACTGCCTGGTGGGGATTGCAAGCCTCTTGAGATCCCTCAAGAGGTAAAACCTATTGTAAGGTCGCAAAACCACGCATCAAGTTTTTGGCGCCGCTGCCGGGGAATAGTTATTGTTTAGGTTGAATTTTTATTTTATTAGGTCTACTCACTAGATTCCTTTCTAGTGAGATTTTTATTTTATTTTTCTAGGTTTTCTTTAGTCTATCTTATTTCTTTGTGCTTTTGTTTGTGATACCTTCCACCTACCTCATGAGTAATAGTGATCGCTTGATCCCTGTTATTCTTATTTTCCGCCGTGCAAACTTCCAACTACCCGTTCCCGCCCCCATCGTAGAAAACAACAACCTTTCACCCGACCACCACTTTGGTAACAATTATGAGATGGAGGAGTCTGACCATGAGAATGACTATGCAGTTAGTCCATTTTACGACTCAGACTCCGATGAGGATGCTGGTAATGGAGAAGTAGTTAACGAGGAATGGAGAAAAGAGGAAATTGATCCCTTTAAGTATGTTGACCCTAGGACTAAGATCGAAAAGGATAGCCTCTTTAACATGCAATTTCCATGTAAGATTGGTTATCATAGTTTTCATGCTTATCTTAACTCATCTTTGCCTATGAACATTATCTCTCGCGCTAATTATAATAAAATCATGGTAGATGAGCTAGAATATCAAGGAGATAACATTGTTGTTAGGATTAAGCCACTACACGTATTCGTAGGAAGTTTTGTGTATTTGGTGAATTTTATGGTTATGGAGAACTTAGGAGAATTTATTGATAACAAATTAACCCAAGTCATTTTTGGAGAACCCTTCAAAAGGTTGACCAACCTTGACGAAAAACTTGTGGACGGGTTAATTACATTCTCGGATGGGGATGAAGATTTTGTTTACCAAATGCCCCGATCACATCCTAGGTTTAAGAACTTCTCTATTGAATCTTGCAATAGACTTGTGCCTATTGACTTGTTAAGTGAGAATGATAAGAGAAAGGGGCTCAAATATCCACATGAGAAAAATAAGAGATATTATCATGGATGTCTGGAGCTGAATGATGAATACAAGAAAGATGAGGCAACAATTAGATGGCTCACACTCGGATACGTAAGCATAAGCGACACTAGATAAGCCTGACTTTGAGTCTAGCTACAAGACTCGTTAATAAAGAAAAGCGCTTCTTGGCAGGCAACCCAAGCTTTATTTGCTTTGTGTGTTTATTTATTTGTTTGTTTGATTTTATTTGCTTCCGTATGTATGTTTAATTTGTATTATTATTGATTCATGTTCGAAACTAAATTGTGAAAATGCTTTATCTTGTTTTTAACTTCGTCTTAACTACATATAAAGGTATTTTGCAAAAGTTAAGTGTAAGGGAAATCCAAATTGGTTTATTAGAACAAATGAACATGAATCATAACAATATTAAATTAACATACATATTAGTATTTGTTTGAGTCAAATGCTTGTATCGAGTCATAATGATATTTTGCAGGAATTCCAGGAAGTAAGGTATAGGTTTTTCCAGAAATTTTCCGGAAACTTAACATGAGAATTCTGTCAGATCATTTCTGACGGCGTCAGGCCTTACAACCTGACGGCGTCAGGTTTTAATTTTCTGAAATTTTTGAAAGTTTTGTTTTTCTACCGGAATCATAAAAAGTTTTTATTAAATTTCTAACTTATAAACTCCAGGAATCTGCAAAATAATCATTCCACAAGCATTATATCCTTATACAGATTTATCCCGCCGATGTTATGCAGGTTTTCTTGTTTGTTTTCTCAGGTTTAACAAGTTATTTTGGACAAGGAGATGTATGTGGAATCTAGCTTTTGGCGATGCTTTAGTCTTGAAGCTTCCACATTACCTTGGAAGAAGATCTAACCATGTTACCCCTTTATCCACCGAGCGAATCAGGGGAGTATTTGATTTCATTCTTTTACCTTATTTACTTTTACATCTTGTTATTTGAACATTGGGGACAATGTTCATCTTAAGTGTAAGGGGGGGTAAAGTACGATACTTTAGAGAATGCTATTACACTTGATTTTTCGTTTGTTTAATGGTAGATGTGTAATAAAACTGAGAGAAATACCTGTTAAGGCAATTTTAGTGCCAAATTTAAATTTTTTTACAACATATAGGAGTGAAACTTCAGTCTTAATGAGCGTCTCACGGATAGGAGTTATATGACTAGCACAAAACCGTACCACTAAAAAATTTTCCACCCCCAAATATGTGAGGTTCGCCCCTAGAATTGGTAGGAAAAGCATTTATGCTATGATGTGTGCACCGGTAGCACTTAGATTCTAGAACTTGCGTTAGGACCATTCCGAGGCCACAAGTGAGACTACATTCGTGTAGTTAGATTTACTACATGATAAGAGGCATTAGGATTAACCCATTGTTTTACACCTGTGTTTTTGTTGTAATTACATTGGCTACATTGGTCAAGTAATTCTCCCATACCCTTTGCGTTGTACTCATTTTTAGTACACGATACCCCTAGTACACCCCTTAGAGCCTATCTTTTCGTTTCTAACTTTAAGCATTTTACTTAAAGGAAGAATTTGTTTACACCCCACTTAAATGTACACCCAAATCGCCTTAGCCTACCTTGTATGCACTCATTTTTAGTGCATTATTGTGACAACATTTGTTTAAACCCCAAGTTAATTATCTAATTGATTACATGGTTGCTAAGTCGATTCATATCCTTGTACATATTGTTTTGGGACGATTGGGACTCATGGGTAAAGTACTAGTGTAATGGAGTAATGGGGAAGAACAACATTATTACCCCCATATGTGCTAAATATTTTAAAAGTACTCCAAGTGTTTCGATTATCTTAATTCGAGTTGATAGAATAGTAATTGTAAAGTTATGTAAAAGTTCAAGTGTAAGGGGAGAACCGAGGCCCCTATGATGTGTTATTTTGGATGGTAGGGCAAGAGTGTATGTTAAAAAAAAAATTAAAAAAAAAAAAAAATAGAAAAAACATACGGACTACCATCCCGTTTCATTTTATGTTTATTTTATCTTTTTGTTATTTCTTTCATTAGCTTAAGTCGAGTCTAGTCTTGGCTTAGCAACGCCATATTGTACATGTAATTAATCAAGATCTTTAACTCGCCACCAGTAAAATATCCTTTATCTAACAAAACCGTGTTTATCATATCCCTACACCTAACGTTATAACCCGTTTAAAAGCCCTCTTTGATAGTTTATCTTAGGTGCTTACGCCTAGTGGAGGAGGTTTTTGATCCTTTCCCAAGCCTATGGTAATCTATTTGCTATGACAGGTAGTGAGAGATATTATTCATTTTCATTTATGAGATATACTTTTATGACACCTGAGAGATGTGAGTATCTAAACACTACTTGTGAGGTGCTAGTTTGTAATCTCCGTGCTTATTATGATTAAAGTGGAACGACTATTTGTTGTAATTACTTTTATATTAGCGTTAAATGACCCCTAACTTGTATTTTGATTAGAATAAAAGCGCATTTGCTTGAGGACAAGCAAATCTCAAGTGTAAGGGTATTTGATGAAGCGAAAAGTGTACCGCTTTTAGGTGGTCATTTAAGCCCTAAATCGTATTTATTTGATCAAATATTGCCCTAAATCGTTCCTTTTGTCATTTAAGGTACTTTGGAGAAGAAATCTGGAAAAGGAAGCATTTTGGACGTTTTTGGAGCATAAAAGTGAAGAAAACGACAAAGTCTCTAAATCTGCTGGAAAAGTACCTTTGACGGCGTCAAGCCCTAGTGTGACGCCGTCAGCCCTTGATAAGCCAGAGAGGATTTTGGAAGATTAAAGGGGGACGGCGTCAAGAAGGTCGTCAAGCCTTGATAAGCCAGAGAGGATTTTGGAAGATTAAAGGGGGACGGCGTCAAGAAGGCCATCAAGAAACCCTAACCGCGGGGAGGTGACGGTGTCAAGACCCAAAGGGTGACGCCGTCAGATCTGTTTTCCTATATATACTTTCATAATTTTTAGTCATTGGTGTGCAACTTTGTGAGGAGAAACCCTAATACGATTTTTCTGCCATTTTTAAGGGTTTTATACCCTTGGATCTCCCATGTTCAATTGAAGATAAGTAATCAATTAATCATTCAATATGTCTATGTGTTGTTTGATTATATCTTGTTCTTATCTTTTATTTAACATGCTAGGCTAGATTTATCTTGTGTTTGCTTAGATCTAATGAAACTTAACTATTGATTATTGGTTGTTGGTGTGTTATTAATTGTATTGGATGATTGTTTATCGATGTTAGGCTTAAGAAAACTGGCTAACCTCCTATACGGTAACTTGCTTGAACGTCTTAAGAAACATGAACCAAAGCGTACTAAGGTTATTATGGTTGTATTTAATGCATGAGCGAATTCTAGTGATCCCATGTTAGGAGCTTCTTAGCCGGCTCGACATAGGAGTGAAGTAGGAGCTTGTAGAGTTGGGGAAGTACGTACGCCACCCCACGATTGGTATTAAGGAATACACCTGTCATCCACACAATTAATACACACTAATCAACCGGTAAAAGATAGTTAGGGAGTAAGGAAATCTAAGTAAACACATTTCTCTCCATATAAGTTCCACGACCTTTTTATTTTCAGTTATTTTATTTTATTTGCATTTGTAGTTATTTGGGTTAGTTGACTAGCAACTAATTCCGCCCACTCCTTCAAACCCGAGATTTTACTTGCTTTCATAAAAATATAAAAATACAAAAAGAATCTTCCCTCACCCTTAGACCTATTAGAGTAGTTTTTCAATCCTAACGACACTATTCCCTTAGAGAACGATCAATCCCCCGGTACTTGCCACTGCACTATACTACATCGGTCAGGTACACTGCCTGGTGGGGATTGCAAGCCTCTTGAGATCCCTCGAGAGGTAAAACCTGTTGTAAGGTCGCAAAACCACGCATCAAACACACCCTTGATTCTGCTGCTATGGTCACTCATAGCTATCACAAAATAATTAGCAAGCTAGAAGTCTCAAGCAGCAGGCAGGCGAGCTGCGTAAGAGTCAAAATAGGTTCAGGTGAAACTGATTAATGGAGTTTCCAAGCTAACACTTTTATTCAATTTCTATAAACTTTCCTTTAAATGTATGGGTTAACTATGATTGCAAAATCTAAAATTATCACATTTAATAATCTAGGCTTTTGAATAAACCAATTTAGGAGGTTATCTACGTTCGACTTTTATCCTATTCAACACATTTGACCTGCTTTCCTTTTGATCCGTTTGTGATAAATGGGTTGCAATTGTGATCCGCGGATTATGTGGGGAGGCTATTTTGTGTTATGCGATGATGTAGCAGAATCATATCAAATAGTTTGGATATGAACTTTATAGAAAAAGTACTCGATAATATAAGTGAGCGATCATTTATATTATGGAGTAATTTTTTTATATTAATTTGTAATAGATATAAAGTAAAGCAAACTGGCCCATTTTGAATAAATAAACTGAAATTTACATGTCTGAGTACTAATTCATTGTAACGTGTTGTTACAGATACTAATCAAACGGTAGAGAAGGAATTCGTCTACCCGCGTGTTAGTAGCAGACGGAATCGTTTAGCTACTCAAGGTAAGCGGTCCCATTATTTTCTATGTGGTTGGACTATTGCATACTTAATATAGATGAAGGTTTTAGCTATACCGACCCTTTCCAATCTGCAATTGTTACAGGTATTAATGAACGACGAGGGTCTATTTTAGATCCCTTACTGATATATCTGTGAATAAGGGCATTTTGTTTAAGCAAACAAGTGGTAAAGTTAGCTGTGGGTGTCCAGTAGCTGCAGCTAATATTGACGCAAGTTCGACATCAAATGGTACGCAACATAATTTTATTACTGATAAGACGAAAACCACTATATGTACACATAAATAGACTATCTCTTTCGTGCAAGAAATGTCAAAGGATTGTTGCTTCACAGGAGTTGATAGTTTCTCACGAGCGTGGACAAGGAAAAGAGAGCTTTAAGTGGAAGAAAATAGCTGGTGACACGGAAAATGGACAACCTGAATGTACATCCATATTTATCGAGCCTGTGATATGGATGCAACCAGGTCTGTAACAACACTCTCCTTTTCACTATGATAAAATATTATGTATATTCATTACCATAAGTCAATTCGGGCAACGTTTTATTTTGAATGGGTCAAACGGTTTATTCATAACTAACTATTTTCAAATTACCTTTTCACTTAACGTGTTGGTTTTTTTTAACATATAGGTACCCCAGCTTATCAACCACAATGTATATTTAACTATGTAATAACATATATGCTGTTGACATAAATAAATGCCTAAAAACATTATCAATATTTATTTATATCTCTATGTTTTGATGATCACAAAATGTAAACTCATTAAAACATAAACTTATAAATTAAACAAGTACTTAGTTGTAAATATTCACTTCTACAACTAAAATCACTTAAGGTATGAATGAACTAATGCTTAATGCATCATATGATCAAAGGAACATTTTCTTTATTTTTAAACTTTTTATAAAATGTCAAAAACTTTTTATATATTTTTGAAAAACAATTTTGGTATTAAATAAAAATGTTTAATCTTTTATAAAAACATGAATTCAAATTTTTAACCAAAATCAGTAAAAATGTTCCAGAAAAACCTTCCCCACAAAAGGACAAATCTGGGCAACGTTCAGAAAATTTTACTAGGCGGCCCCCTTAATTATTAAGGGGGCCGGCTAGTAAAATTAAGGGGACTGCCCCCCTATTTAAGGGGGCCGGCCACGCTCCAGTAGGCTCCAGCTGTCCAGATTTTTCTCCTATAAATACCAGCCTTCCCCTGGATTTTTACTTACCTTTTGCACACTAAAACTTTCTGTTTTAAATCCTTGTATATACATTTCAAAATCCTTTGATCATATCTTATTAAGCATTGGTTTCTAAGTGATCCAAGCTTCCTACATTCAAGTGCAAAAGAAGAATACTCCTTCAACATCTAGAGAAGAAGTATTGCAACTTAGCTATCTAAGTTGTGTGTGTCATCATTCATTTGTATATGAGTTGTATATTTGTTTGATAGTTGTGTATATAATTATTTGGGATAGGTTAGTGTGTAAGTAGTGAAGTTGTGTAGTTAAGGTGTGTAAGTAGTGAAGGTGTGAAGAAGTAGAAGTGTATATAGGTTGTGCTAAGTTGTGAAGAAGGTGTGAAGTCATAGTATATAAGTTGTGAAGAAGTTGTGAATAAGTCGTGAAGTAGTCTTGAGGAAGTAGTCGTGAAGAAGAAGTCGTGAAGTAGTCGTGAAGAAGAAGTCGTGAAGAAGAAGTTGTGAAGAAGGTGTGATTAAGTTGTGTACAAGTTGTGAGATTGGTTCTAGCTACGATTAGAACCCGACATCTAGCTTTGTGTCGTTAAGCCGGTGTAAGCTAAATTTGTGTAAGGTTTTCTCCGCCATAAGGGAGCTTGTTGACATAGTGAAGAAAACTCTCGAGTTAGGTGCTCGGGGAGTGGAGTAGGGCAAGGAAGGTGACCTTGTAGCCGAACCACTATAAATCTCTTGTGTCTCGGTTAGATCTTTCCATCTCTATCTTTCATTTGATTTACTTTACTTTACTTGCTTTACTTACTTATATTTATCTATACTTGTTCATATTGTTTAAGAATTGAAGTCACATAATATCGAATCGAAGTTTTTAAAAGTAAATAAAAGTTTTCAAAATAAAATTTAAAAAGACGTAAAACTATTCAACCCCCCTAATAGTTTTCCACAATTGGTATCAAGAGCCACGTCAAACAAGATTTTTAAAATAAACAGTATTTTAAAACTTGAAACGATCTATGGAGTCTGAAAAATATTTAGAAGGGCAATCTATGCAAAGACCACCACTATTTAAAAGTGATGGATTTTTATATTGGAAAAATCGATTCGAAACTTATGTGAAGTCAAAAGATCTAGATCTTTGGCATGATATTACTAATGGTTATTTTTTACCTATTCAATATAATTTAGAAACTAAAAAGGATGAAGTAGTATCTTTTGAAAAACAAAATGATGATTTAAAAAGAAAACTTTCTAAAAATAATGAGGCTAAAATGGTTATTTATAATGCGTTACCACGTAAAGAATACGAAAGAATTTTTATGTGCAAAACCGCAAAAGAAATTTGGAACTCTTTACTAATAACTCACCAAGGTAATAGTCAAGTCAAAGATAATAAAATAGATCTTCTTGTTCAACAATATGAACAATTCACGATTTCGGAAGAGGAATCAATTGATAATGCGTTTGCTAGGTTTAACACAATCATCACAAGTTTAAAGGCACTTGATGAGAGTTTTTCTAGTAAGAATTTTGTCAGGAAATTTCTTAGGGCTCTTCATTCAAAATGGCGAGCTAAAGTTACGGCGATTGAAGAATCGAAGAACTTGTCAACTCTTCAACTTGACGAGTTGATTGGCAACTTGAAGGTCCACGAAGCAATAATCAAGAAAGACTCCGAGATGATCAAAGGAAAGAAAGAACAAACCAAGTCAATCGCGTTGAAATCTAGGAAAGCATCAAGTGACGAGGATAGCTCAACCTCCGAAAGTGATGATGAAGAATATGCCATGGCCGTAAGAGACTTCAAGAAGTTCTTCAAAAGACGAGGAAGATTCGTTAGAAAACCATATGACGAAAGAAAGACATTCCAAAGAAACAAAGACGACAAAGGTAGCAAGAGTGAGAGGAAGTGTTTTAAGTGCGGTGATCCAAATCATCTCATTGGAAGATGTCCAATGATGTCAAAGGAGCAAAATCAAAAGGGGTTCGTTGGAGGAGCATGGAGTGATAGTGATGAAGATGAAAAAGAGACTACAAAGGAGGAGAAATGTCTTATGGCTAAGACATCGAATGAGGTACGTTCCAAAACCGAATACTTTAGTGATGAAAATTTATCACTAGATGAAAAAGACCTAGATAACGAATATAATAGGTTATGCATATTAGGTCAAAAAGTAATGAGTAAAAATAAATCACTAAAACTCATAAATAACAAATTAGAAAAAGAAATACTAGAATTAAAAATTAAACTACATAACTTAGAAAAAGGTAAAGAAGTTTTTGAATGTAAAATATGTCAAGAAACTAAAAATAAAAACGAAATACTTAAGGAAGAAATTTGTAAACTTAAAAAATTTGAAAATAGTAGTAATTCACTTAGGGAAATAATAAGCATTCAAAGAGCATCGGGAGATAAAACCGGACTAGGATTTAATTCGAATAATGTTTCAACAAGTGAAAATAAAAATGTAAATTTTGAATGTCAATCTAGTGAACAAAAACCATTAGAGTCAAAACCTTAGTATATACTTATAAAAGATAGAAAAATACCTATTTCGAGTGATGAGGAAGTAAAAAGTTTTTATAAACCATCATTAAAAGCCAAAACCGGATTTTCTAAACCGAAATTAAGATAAAAAACACCTCCCTTAAGAAGACCACATAATCCTCACCCTCGACCTAAATCTCCTCAACCTAGAAGAAATAAAAATCGACAAAACCCTCATAATAATTATAATTACCCAATGTGGAATTATCCAAATCCACCAAGCTTCAATCCTTGGGGAATACTTCCACCATATATGCATCCTAGTCAATTGCAACCCATGTTTGGTTCAAACAACTTTGGATCAATGAGACAATGGGGACCAAGTGGCTAAATTGCTAATTCATTGGGAAATCGGCATCTCCTCTTTGATTGACTTCTACAAGTCAACCTTAACACTTTGAAGCGTTTGAAGAATAATCTACTGAAGACTAAAAGGTACGCTTTCTTTTTAAGTTTGGTGTTATAATATATGCTTAGATTAATGACTAGTTATTTCATGCCTATTTAGCTCGTAATGCCTAGTTATATATATATATATATATATATATATATATATATATATATATATATATATATATATATATATATATATATATATATATATATATATATATATACACACACACATAATAGCTTATATAACCTAGAGTCACTAGTTATTTTCCCTTTGGCCCTCTTTAGCAATACCTTTTAAAATGGAAATCTTCTATGTCCACTTTTAGAAAACTCATGGTGATGAAGTGAAATGAGTTGAGTGGATTAATCATTAACATAGAAGTAGGATTAGAAAACTATGGATGAAACAAGCTCTCGGAGATTATGGCATTAAGTTAGATAAGTGTGCGACAACAAAGGAGCTATAGATGTTAGGTTATACCCCATTCAACACTCTCACATCAAACCTATAGAATTTAGTCGTCACTTCCTTATGACCATAGGATATGTAGAAAAGGGTAGCATGTGACAATAGCATTAACCAATTCCCTTGTGCATGAGATCATTAACAACCATTTTTTCATTAATGTTATTTGTTTTCAAAATATGCAAAAACTTCACATTTTGGAAAAATGATTTTTCAAAAGATTATGTCATCTTTCTATTAACATGTTTTACTATCTCATTTTTTCCATAATCCTATTTTGATCAAAGTCAAAGATTGGGAATTTCTTTTTACTCATTCTTCATAAACACATTTTTAAATAAAACCAAATCTATTTTATTCAAATAACTTTAACATCTACATAAAAACCCACTTTCAAACATTGTTGAACAATGCTAAAAACATTTTTTTAAATCGTGCATGGTGATCTCATATTTGTCATCTATATTTATATACATGACATTTAAAAGTGAACTAAGGTAAATCAAGCGGACCATGGTTTGTCTATTAAGATTTTGTTTGTAACAAATCTAGAAGTCCATGCTATCTTAAGTTCCCATTTATTGCACATAGTCACACTTTAGGATCCCTCTAATAGTTCATTAATTGGTGTAGTTTATTGTTTCATTAGGATCCCTCACATAGGCACATATAATTAAGAAAATACTTGGTGTAGTTTATTGTTTCCTAGTTCATATATATTACTTGCTTGATGACTATGTTTACATGCTAGATGATATTACTTGCTTGATGATATTACATGATAAATGATATTACTTGCTTGATGAGTATGTTTGCATGATATATGAAATTACTTGTTTGCTTAATCCCTTTAATTAATATGACTTGCATGAATAATACATACTTTATTGCCTCAAAGAGTGGGACTTGCCTGAAACCAAAAGCTCAAAACATAGCCCTCCTTACCCATCTCTACAGAAAAACTCATTTCTGGAACTTAGAAAGACACCAGATGGGCGGCCCCCTTAATTGATAAGGCGGCCCCCTTAATTATTAAGGGGACCAGCCCCAATTAAGGGGACCGGCCATCTGCTCGACGGGTTCACAGAAATTCTTTTTCTGCTTTTTAGCCCATTTCATCCTGCACTTCCCCAAATTCACAAACACACTTTGTCCCTATCATCCAAACACCTTTATCCATCCTTAAACAACCTCAAACCTCCACTATAAATAATCCCTTTCATCACCATTTTTAACTCACCCCATCATGTCTTCTCCCATCAAACCAAAACCAAAAACCTCAAAGCTAGCAAAGATGATCATAAAACTCAGTTGGAGAAGAAAACCAAACCCCCAAAACAAGTCCATCACAACAAATGATGTGGCTAAACAACCAACACCTCCACCCACATTTGGTCCCAACTATACTCCTAATCCTCAAGCTCATTCCAATGAACCCTTTCACAAACCTCATCAAAACAACCAACCATTCACCTTTACTCCCAAAAATACACCTTCATCCTCCATACCTTCACACCCATCAACACCATAGATGTCTAAACCACCAAGAGTATCACCACCACCTCCTACCAACTCACATGTTACTCCTATGTTGCATGACCAAACATCCATCCCAAATAACAACCTCAACCTCCACCTTCATTCCAATCAACACATCTCAACCTCAAACCAACTCCTATGAAACCTTCGAAAATCCTCATCAATTTTGGTCAACCATCAAACTTTCCCTCACCATCAAATAACTAAGCCCTATCCACATGCGTTCCGCCCCAAAACGATTTTTTTTTGTCGCAAGCAAGCCCAATCACCCTCTTTGGCAATATTAAAACTATTAGTATCTTTACTTATGTTGTAATTCTTATGTTTTAAGCATTTGTGTGATATAATGATGATTCATGTGTTATACATGATCATCTTGAATGCATGAATAGATTATTTGCTTGTTTTAAATATTTCTGCTATGCATATATATATATGCTCTTGCTATGTGTTTGCCATGATTGTTGTTTGCCATGATTGTTACCTTTATATTCCACGGTTTGCTATAGATGTGTTGTTTCATCTTTTGTTTCATTGTGATATATATATATATATATGCCTATGACATGCTTAAAATATGATCTTAGTAGTCTACATATAAACATTGTTCCTCTTAACATGTTATTGCTACTATTAAACCATTCCAAATGAACATGGTTCAAATAAAGCTTGCTGCAAACACAACCCAAAAATTGACCCTTTTCTGAAAAAAAAAATTCAATTCTGGTCATCTGGGAAATACCAGATGGGCGGCCCCCTTAATGTTGCTAGGCGGTCCCCTTAATTTTAAGGGGGCCGGCCTACAATTAAGGGAACCGGCCATCTGGAAAGAATTTTTCACTATTTCATTTTGCATCTTGTGACCCTTTTCTGTAATCCCAGCTACCCTTACCTTTATTAAACCCATCTGAGTTTGGAATATTATCACTAAACCTCAAAACCTTACCCAAAACAACCACACTTTCATAATAAAAAATCCCTCCAAATTAAAAACCCAAGACACCATGCTATCACCAAAATCCTCCATTTCCAAGTCCTCCAAGAAACTCAAAATAGTCATCATATCACCCATAAATGTCCACTTCAACAAACACCTCACTAAAGAAGACAACACAACCCATCACCACCACCACCTCCAAAATCTTCACCCATTTCACCACAACATCATCCATTCTTTCCAAACTAGATGATTTTTTTAAGTCTTCCATCCTTTTGGTTGCAAGCTTTATGGGAATCATGTGCTTTTGGGATGATTATGTAGTATCATTAGTTGTTTTTTGTGAATATTTGAATGCCTTATGTTGTAATTCACTTGGTTGTGTATTTATACACAACACTTTATTAAATGCATGATCTCATTCTATATGCTTGCTTATTGTTTGAATGTTTGCATGCCTTATGTTACATATACTTGTAGTATCATTAGTTGTTTTGTTTGAATGTTTGCATGCCTTATGTTGCATATACTTGTGCTTCTAATATTTTTCTTGCAAGCGTTCCATAGCTCGTTTCCTTGGTGCCCCCAAACGAGGGGGAGTACACATCAAGGGGGAGTTTTCGTCCCGACAAATTTCACGTTTGAATTTTGTCGGCTTAACCTTTTTGATTCTACAAAAAGGGGGAGAAGTGAATGTAAACTCACTAAATACTTGTCCAAAAATAAACTATTTGGTTTAATGAGTTTAGGTTTTGTAATCATCAAAAAGGGGGAGATTGTTGACATAAATAATGCCTAAAAACATTATCAATATTTATTCATATCTCTATGTTTTGATGATCACAAAATGTAAACTCATTAAAACATAAACTTATAAATTAAACAAGTACTTAGTTGTAAATATTCACTTCTACAACTAAAATCACTTAAGGTATGAATAAACTAATGCTTAATGCATCATATGATCAAAGGAACATTTTCTTTATTTCTAAACTTTTTATAAAATGTCAAAAACATTTTATATATTTTTGAAAAACAATTTTGGTATTAAATAAAAATGTTTAATCTTTTATAAAAACATGAATTCAAAATTTTAACCAAAATCAGTAAAAATGTTCCAGAAAAACCTTCCCCACAAAAGGACAAATCTGGGCAACGTTCAGAAAATTTTACTAGGCGGCCCCCTTAATTATTAAGGGGGCCGGCTAGTAAAATTAAGGGGACCGCCCCCCTATTTAAGGGGGCCGGCCACGCTCCAGTAGGCTCCAGCTGTCCAGATTTTTCTCCTATAAATACCAGCCTTCCCCTGGATTTTTACTTACCTTTTGCACACTAAAACTTTCTGTTTTAAATCCTTGTATATACATTTCAAAATCCTTTGATCATATCTTATTAAGCATTGGTTTCTAACTGATCCAAGCTTCCTACATTCAAGTGCAAAAGAAGAATACTCCTTCAACATCTAGAGAAGAAGTATTGCAACTTAGCTATCTAAGTTGTGTGTGTCATCATTCATTTGTATATGAGTTGTATATTTGTTTGATAGTTGTGTGTATAATTATTTGGGATAGGTTAGTGTGTAAGTAGTGAAGTTGTTTAGTTAAGGTGTGTAAGTAGTGAAGGTGTGAAGAAGTAGAAGTGTATATAGGTTGTGCTAAGTTGTGAAGAAGGTGTGAAGTCGTAGTATATAAGTTGTGAAGAAGTTGTGAATAAGTCGTGAAGTAGTCTTGAGGAAGTAGTCGTGAAGAAGAAGTCGTGAAGTAGTCGTGAAGAAGAAGTCGTGAAGAAGAAGTTGTGAAGAAGGTGTGATTAAGTTGTGTACAAGTTGTGAGATTGGTTCTAGCTACGATTAGAACCCGACATCTAGCTTTGTGTCGTTAAGCCGGTGTAAGCTAAAGTTGTGTAAGGTTTTCTCCGCCATAAGGGAGCTTGTTGACATAGTGAAGAAAACTCTCGAGTTAGGTGCTCGGGGAGTGGAGTAGGGCAAGGAAGGTGTCCTTGTAGCCGAACCACTATAAATCTCTTGTGTCTCGGTTAGATCTTTCCATCTCTATCTTTCATTTGATTTACTTTACTTTACTTGCTTTACTTACTTATATTTATCTATACTTGTTCATATTGTTTAAGAATTGAAGTCACATAATATCGAATCGAAGTTTTTAAAAGTAAATAAAAGTTTTCAAAATAAAATTTAAAAAGACGTAAAACTATTCAACCCCCCTTCTAGTTTTCCACATATGCATTAATAAGTTTAGTCAAATGTCTCATCTGCGTTTTTTTACCAACGCTTTTTATCCCCATAAATACTAAGAATAAGTTGCAGGGAAGCTAAGGGCGATAAGGAATGTGAGCAGGATTGTAACACCCCCAAAATCATAATGTTGCGGAAGCATACACTTTGGGTGCTACTAAATCGATAATCACAACACAAGATATAGAGAAAGGATTAAAAATCCATTTTAAAATGCATTACATATTCAAAGACATATTGTCTTACATAAAATTCATTTTAAATAAAATGTAGCCCATTTAACAAAGTGGTCCAAATTTTAGAGTTAACGCAATAATAAAAATATTTCCAACAGTTATTATGACCATCGCCATGCCCTGCCTTCAGTAAAACACACCTCAGTTTCCTAAGAAAAACATGCTAAAATTCAGCTAACGCTGGTGAGTTCATAGGTTTAAAGTAAATAAGCACATATGGACCATAGCAATATTCAGCAAGCAATTCAGCAATAACACACTATCCTGCTATGCAAACACTAAGCCTCATCTAACCGAACTAGACATAGCAGCATGCCAAGCTGGCATTAGCAAATAAAAGGGTGCCCGCGAGTGTTAATCCCCATACACTTGGCCTAATTTCATATGGTATACGTTCGCTTTGACTATGCCGAGCCAACCGAACGGGGGTGTCATCCATAATAGATCTATTTATATCACACGGTTTCCCAGAGGGAATTGATGGTTGATGATAGTGGGCGCAGTGGGATTCAGCTAAACTTAGGTTTCTGCATATAAGTGTGTATAAAAACAAAATCCATTTTTGGTCCATGAAAACAGTTTTGCATGTTTCTCACCCCAAGGCTTATAAAACAAAATGTATAAAAATATGGGGCTATAAACTCACCTTAAAATAATAGCTACCTGCTAATCAATAAACAAAACAGTGCAACCGCTCCGACACGCAACCTAAATCAGTATGGTAAGTCTTAGCAAAATATTTGTGTCTTAAATGTCTTTACTTTAATTGAAAAGTTTACGTGTGACCAGTGCTCGTGTATTTTTTGTTTGTTGTGTGGTAATATAATTTCCAAAAATGGTTTATCGTATGTAACTCTTGGTGGTGGCTCTTGGTGAGAGAGTACGGTGGGAATACGTGTAACGGAACATCCGTACTAGTATTCATCGTTAAATTTCGTAAGTAATATATATATATATATATATATATATATATATATATATATATATATATAATATATATATATATATATATATATATATATATATATATATATTATATATAAAAATGTGTAACTTTATTTTCAGAACCCTGTTAAGTGCGAGAACTGCGAGAACTCTCTTTGGACCGTTGGATATTTTAATCAATGGATGAGATGATATGTGCCATTAGTGTCATTAATGAAAAGAATAGGAAAACTTTTGTAAATGACTTAAATGGCTGAAGGGTATTATAGTCACATCCTAAAAAAGTGCCAGCTTAAATTGTGGATCACATATCTCTCTCTAACCTAGAAACCGCCACCCTTATCGTGTTAATTAAAAGTATATTTCATATTTTCATATTTCTCTGCTTCAAAAGAAAACCCTAGTCACTATTGCCACCATCATCTTGTTTCCAGATCTGAGAGCCGGCCCCCTCCTAATCCGAACTAGATCTCACTTTTTGTTGTTTCTTGTTACTCGATATCAAAAACAAGAAATGGAAGTTTACAGATCCGTGTATAAGGGTTGTTTTGACTTTTGATTCTTGGTTTGTTGTGGATCGAAAAAAATGATCAACAAACATATGCTATAGATCTTGAAACCAACGAGTGTCTTGAAAGGAATGGCGGTTGCTGGATCGACTCAAAAAATGAACGGAGGATGTTGGTCCGATATAAGGGATGGACAATGGTTTTCATCTTGCTCAGTTGAGTGTTGTTTCTTTATGTTTTTGTTTTGTAAATCGGTTTATGTTTTGATTAGCAAAATTTTGTTTACGACTCTTGCTGTTACATGGTATGTTATTTAACCGTGTTTTTTTAAATGGAATATCAGGTAGGATTTAATATGAGAAAAGTAACTAAAGGAAATGTGAAGATAAAGCTTTGGGATCTTAGAGGACAGCGGAGGTTTCGCACCATGTGGGAAAGATATTGTCGAGGTGTCACCGCGATTCTGTAATTTTCTCAACCATACCCATTGTTTTTTAATTCAAATTTTATATGATGCTTTCAAATTGCTAAGGTAAACATGGTAACTATCAACGCAGGGTGTGTAGGGTGTGTGTGGATGTGTGTTTTGACTGTGATTTTGATGTTGTAGAATTATATGATAATCAACTAATAATACATGCCACAGGAGATGGTATTTGGATGTGTCTAGCATTGTGATAATCACTTTTGGTAGTTTAGAATGTCATTAATGTTAAATGTTTAGCAATCTCTGATTATTTGAGAGACCAACAAATAAAATAACGGCATGTAGAAAATTTTACTCAAGTACTCTCCTCGTGGAATTTCAGTTTTTGTTTGGGCTAGAATCACACTGATTTCAGAACTATTAATCCAATGGCCAAGCAATCAAATGACAGTGAACACAAGTAGGTTAACCAAGCACTAAGAAAGTAAGAATGGATTGTTACGACATGAAACTCAAAATAATTTGATTCATTATTTTGCGATCAGATATTCAAACGCCCTCTTAACTTTGAACACAAATCTTGTTAACGAACTGCAGGTATGTGGTTGATGCTGCTGACTGGGATATCATTCCAATAGCCAAAACAGAGCTGTACGACCTCTTGACAAAACCATCCTTAAATGGGATTCCTTTGCTTGTTCTAGGAAACAAGATTGATACGTCACAAGCGCTGACTAAGCAAGCATTGGTGGATCAGCTGTAAGCCACTAAATACTCAATAGCAAATGTCGATATATTTAATGCTTGGCATGTATCTTTATACTTTCATTGTTTGACAGGGGTCTTGACACCATTACTTATAGAGAAGTGTTGTTTCTTTATATTTGTTTCAAGGTTAATTTAAAATTAGTGAAAGTGGTGCATATGTGTTCAAAGGTTAACATACATGTTTTCTATGAACATTTATGTTTAGGCAGTATGTTTATTAAGGTGTATGGTAAAAAACATACATGTTTTCTTTATGAACATGCATGTTTATCTATTAGCTTTATTAAGGTGTATGGAAAAAACATAAATGTTTTATATGAACATGCATCTTTAGCCAGTATGTTTATTAAGGTGTATGGTAAAAAACATACATGTTTTCTATGAACATGCATGTTTATCTATTAGCTTTATTAAGGTGTATGGTAAAAACATACATGTTTTCTATGAACATGCATCTTTAGCCATTATGTTTATGAAGGTGTATGGTAAAAAAACATACTTGTTTTCTATGAACATGCATGTTTATCTTTTAGCTTTATTAAGGTGTATGGTAAAAACATACATGTTTTCTATGAACATGCATGTGTTATCCTAGTTGTGATTAAATTTCGTTTTCTATTTGTTTGTGGTTTAATTATTTTTATGTATTATTCTTTCAGATTATTGAAGATGATGATCATTGAAGACCTAGAAGTTGATGAACATATTTATACATGAAGATAATTTGCAATTTATAAAAAGATGCGATTATTTCATGTGTGTTTTGTTGTATTTGTAATTAAATGAAATGTAACATATAAATTTATGAATCTTGTTTTTTATTTTATAAATGTTTATTTGATTCGTGTATCAAACTTTCAAAAATAATAATGGTTAAGCAAAAATATCAAGAGGTTGATAAAAAAAGTGTAAACAATTACATACTAGAAACATATTTAAAAAACATACATGCACCTCATCTTTTATAAGAAAAAACATATATGCACCTGTAATATCTGGAACCATGCTAGCCTAAAAAAAAAAAAAAAAAAAAATCGAAAATTTTGGAATATTTAAAAATCCGGATTTATAAAAAAAATTCAAATAGAATATAAAAATTGTATTTTACTATAATACCCTTTTGAATTAATAATAATTTTTAATATTTAAAAAAATTTCATTGGTTTAGAAGAGTTCTCGCAGTTCCCGCACTTAAGAGGGTTCTGAAAATAAAGCCCCCATATATATATATTATATATATATTATATATATATATATATATATATATATATATATATATATATATATATTTTATATAATATTTTATATTATATTAGTTAAAGTTTAGTAATTATGTATTTAATTTATTAAGGTTATAATTAATTAAATAGATTTTGAGAGATTAATAAAGTAATAGTGTTAGTGGAGGAATATTATATTATAAATATTGTTTATTATTTATAATATAATTTAATTATAAGAAATTTGAAATAAATGTTAAGTATTTAGAAAATTAAACAAGCGTAAGTATTTTTATCAAAAATACTCTAAGTGTTGGAAATTTTAGGAAAATTGGGCATGACCCATTCGTTTATTCAAACGTTTCCATTTTTTCATGTGTTGCAATTTCCTCAAATAACTCGTTTCGTTAACTATATTTGCTAAATTTGTCCGTAGTATATATTTTTGTCATTGTAAGTATTTTTATCGTTATATATATATATCGCTATCGTCACATTTACTTATGAATAATAGATTTCGATACAAAGTCAACGCTTAGTCAATATACTTTCAAAAGTCAACAAAAGTCAACATTGTTAGGAATTACGGAAATAAGATATTTCTTATTGCTGCCGATAGTGTAAAGCTGGTTCCTGTCGATAGCTGTGGTTCCTGCTGAAGCTCATTGCTGCTGATAGTTATATCTTGTTTCTGCTGATAGTAGTTGTTACTACGGATATTGTTAGTTGTTATCCCGTATGTTTAGAATGTTTGTTAGATTTATTTTTAGAAGAGATCATGTTTATCTCTTCACACGTTTTCTTGTATGACGGGTTAGGGTTAGGGTTTCTTATCAGTATAAAAGAAACATCCCGTCTATGAGTTTGATATATCTTTTTACGACTTAACAATCTTCAATAATAATTTCTTTTAGTTCATTATACGATCCATAGAGGATCATAGTCTTAGTTCTTTTCTTTTCTAGTTCGTACTCAGAGATTCTCTTGTAGTGTGCTTGTGATTACATAGGCATCCTACCGATCCACTAAGGCTCAAAGATCTAGCAAGCGTGTTAGATTCAACAAGTGGTATCAGAGCCTCGTGAGGATCTCTGATAAAGAAGTGAAGGTTCGAAGAAGTCAGTAGCAGATCGGAGGTATTCGTATTTATTTTCTAAAAGATCTGATTGGTTGCCTCATATTATTCTAATTGGTTGAGTGATCGACGTAAGTGCTGTTGTTTTTGTCGATTCACAAACTTATTGATTTACATTTATTACGATTGAATTAGTGCGCACGTGATCCTCAAATTTGTGTACTGATTTTATTGTGGTCGGTGGTCAAACAAAGAAGGAACGTTTAATCAGTGGGGCTACTAATAAATTATCCTCAAACTATAATTAATTGGTCGGTGGATAATTCATTTGTGTGGGGTTAGAATACTGATTGGTGAATCGCTAGTTAATTAATTGGGCTGATTTTCGATTCTAATTTACCTCGTACCATTTAATTTATTGTGGGGATATTAGGCTGTCGTTGTCTGGGGTGATTGCATTAATTGCTATAAATTGGTTAGTTGTTGGGTCGGTTTGTTGTTTGATGATCAATACCTCGTTCTGGTTTGGATAATTAATTGGTGTTTAGATATTGCTAGTGATTTAATTTTGAGGTAATGTTCGAAGATTATTGGTCATTTGGGTTTCATTGGTCAGTGTGGTATTGATTCTGGTCTTTGAGCAGTTTTGCTGTTAGTGTCAAAGAAGAAACCTTATCACACCATTCTCTTAAACCCTCATAAAATGACTTCATTCGGATCTGGTGATTCTCTTGAGACATTTGCCATGAAGGTTAGAGCTTTGCTACCTATTCGTTCTAGGGTAGACTGGTCACAAAATGAACGAAAAGATGAGAAAAAAAGTGCTACTCAAGTTAAGGAAATGGTTGTTGGACATGAGACAAAAGGTAAGGCAAATGTGACTAATGCTGGAGCTGCACAAATTTATGGGATGATTGCAGGATATGGAGCTGAGACACATGTGGCTGGAGAATTTGGAATGATGGGCCATCCATCTCAGGTACTTAAGTGTCCTTTTGATTTTGAAATTAAATATACTAAATTGCAAAAGGATAGTGAACTTAAATACACTGAATTAAAAAAGGAGTTTGATGAGATTGAGCCTGAATATAATAAACTATTTGTTGAAATTCAAGCTTATAAGAAGGCTCTTAAAACATTAGAAAAACAAAAGGTCTGGTATCAAGCCAATCAGTTAGCATATGAGGAGAAAATAAGATTTTTGAAAAGAGATTTACAAAACACCACTAATGAGTTCAAACATTCTGAAAGAGAAAAGGCTAAGGTGGTGTTAGAAAAACAGGAGTTGCAGACTAAGCTAGACAATAACTTGGCTAGGTTCGACAAATGGAAAGAAACATCTAAAAACCCAAACAAGTTAATTGATAGTTCTATGTCTGTTAGAACCAAACGTGGTTTAGGGTTTGGAGACTATATAGGGCCAGATCAACTTTATGACCCTAATGAGTATAGTGTTTTTGACCCTGAACCTGTAGACTATCAAATTCCTGTTAAGTTTGTTAAGGAAGGAAAATTGCATGCTGTTCCTCCTCCTATAAGAGGAGTGTTTAAACCTGTGCCTATCCACTCAGACCTTGACATAGATTTAGATGAATCACATAGGTCCTATGGCAAAAAGTCCATTGACTTGCCTACTTCAGACTGTGAAACTAAAGACTTTGTCTCTTGTTCTAACAGTGACAAATCCTCTCAACCCAAGTCTGATGACAATATCACATGTGATTCAAGTGATAAGTCTGCCACACACAGGCCTAATGACTTACCCACAAAAGTGACTGATGATGAATCCATTTCTAAATCAGCTCCTCTTGACAATAGTTCACTTAAGTTTGTTGAAATCAGTTAAACTTCAATTACTGGTAGTGAGACTTTTGTGTGTAATAAAACAAGACATGGAAAGAACAAAAAGATTAAAAAAAAATCATGTTTTGTTTGTAAAAGTTATTCTCATTTAATTAAGGATTGTGATTTTTATGAGAATAAATCGGGTATGTGTGCTGTGCAAACAAGACCTTTGTGGAATAATGTTGAGCATATTCCCCCATTTGTCCCTAGAACAAATGCATTTCCTGCTGGTAATGCAAAACGTCCAACACATGTTCCTGCTGGTAAGCCAGTTCCAGCTGGTAGAACTAATTCTGCTGGTTGGAAAAGGGATGCTAGTGGACCTTATCATAGACCTACAAGCTCTTTCTTTCAAAATGATTATAGGTTTGGTTACTATGGCCCAATGCATATGAGTGGACAAAGATGGGACACTGCTGTTCAATACACAGGAGGTTGTTCTTGGAGGAATAATGGTTGGTATTGAGGGGAGGCATAAGCCTAAGGGGAGGCTTGTTGTTGTATATCTTTCTTTCTTCTCTTTTCTTATTTTCTTTCTTTTTCTTTTGGTTTGTTTCTTATTTTCTTTTCTAGTTCGTACTCAGAGATTCTCTTGTAGTGTGCTTGTGATTACATAGGCATCCTACCGATCTACTAAGGCTCAAAGATCTAGCAAAAAAAGAAAAAAAAATTTTCTTGTATATTTTGTGTGCTAATAAGTTGGTTTTGAGCAACACCTTGCAGGTACAGTGTTGGTGTTTACACCTACACAACAAATGGTACTCAACTCACCATGTCTCATAGACAAGAAAGAGTTGACTCACCATGAGGGTACGGCTCTGGTGTGATAATCAAATCCGTTGATAGCTGTAATAGCTTGCTCAAAGCTATAGGGTACTTCAACTCACCCATGGTTCATTCCTGAGAGTTGAATGGTTCTCAATTCACCATGGATGTAACCCTTTATGGGATCCAAAGAATTGGCTAGTCCACAAAAGTATGGTTTGTGGTAAAGACAATTGGTATCCATATTTGGTATTCAATTCACCAAGGTTTGGTGTAACCCAAGAATTGGCTAGTCCTGAGCAAACGGCTACAGGTAAAGACAAGTCAAATCCGTTTACAATTGCTGGTTTACTTCAAATCAGATGGTTATCAATGTACCATGGTCTTACACACCAAAACATTGGCTACTCCAGTAGTAATGGCTATTGGTAAAGAGACATCAAATCCATTAATTTTCAATGATTCACCTCTCACAGGAGTTTACACACCTGGATGTGATGAGAATAGTCTGAAACTTAAGTGATTTGATGTACATATTGTCATAGTAGCAGTCAAGATCCAGAATGACATGGTGACCAGCTTAAATTTTCTTTTGACGATAATTTCCTATTGCTGCTGAACTATCGAAGGTGCTGCTGGAAGTTTCAAGTGTTACTGCTGGTTATTTACTGATGCTGCTGCTGGTATAATCCTCTGCCTATGGACTTCAAAGATCTATCAGGGAATCTTGCAGGTTAACCTAGTCAACCTCAAGATTAGGGGAGGATTGTTAGGAATTACGGAAATAAGATATTTCTTGTTGCTGCCGATAGTGTAAAGCTGGTTCCTGCCGATAGCTGTGGTTCCTGCTGAAGCTCATTGCTGCTGATAGTTATATCTTGTTTCTGCTGATAGTAGTTGTTACTGCGGGTATTGTTAGTTGTTAACCCGTATGTTTAGAATGTTTGTTAGATTTATTTTTAGAAGAGATCATGTTTATCTCTTCACACGTTTTCTTGTATGACGGGTTAGGGTTAGGGTTTCTTATTAGTATAAAAGAAACATCCCGTCTATGAGTTTGATATATCTTTTTACGACTTAACAATCTTCAATAATAATTTCTTTTAGTTCATTATACGATCCATAGAGGATCATAGTCTTAGTTCTTTTCTTTTCTAGTTCGTACTCAGAGATTCTCTTGTAGTGTGCTTGTGATTACATAGGCATCCTACCGATCCACTAAGTCTCAAAGATCTAGCAAGCGTGTTAGATTCAACAAACATTTATAAAGATTTGGCCAAAATTTCATTTATTACCCTTTATGAGACTAACGCGTCCCAAAACAAGTCCAAAATAGTTTTAACTTATATATATCGTGTTGTTAAGTAAAAATATTTATAGTGGGTCGAAAAATATCTCAAAACTCATTTTTGTCACCCGACATATTCATTGGGCCGAAAATCCATCTTAAGTACAATTGTCAAATTTTTAGCCCAAAACCATTTAGCCTTTTTAAATCACGATATATATATATATACCGTTACGTTTCTAAAAATCAATTTAACACGCTCGTTATTGCGTTTGGTCAAAAAGTCAAAGGTGTTGGATTTCTTAGTGGGCTCGGCCCAACAGCCACCGAATCACCACTTAGCCCAAAATATTAATTTAAGCCCATTTTCCCTTTTAGTGTTTATTAGTTACGTAACGAATTTTAATTAAACCAATTAAGCACTTATAATTAAGTTATTAAGCTAAAAAGTCAAACTTAGTCAAAATTCAATATCTTCGACCCAAATAGTTCCATTCGACCAAAATTGGTGTTTTCACTAGTTAACCACAATTAATTACGGCTAATTCAATAAGTGTTCCAAATTAAGTTTTCAAGCATAATTTCCACCATTTCACCACTTGAGCCAAAATTTTATGTTTTTCAAAACCCGAATAGTTATGTATTTTTCTTCTAGCCGATTTATGTACATATCCATAAAAGTGTATATATTGTCTTAAATTCGCGTAATTAACGCAAATCACATTTGTATCATCAAACTAGTACCATAAGCAACAAGATTTACCATACAAGTAAGAAATACTCTAATTTGTACAAACATCTCATAAAAGTCGAGCACTATATAATTAAATACCAAGCCCTAGCTTTTTCATTTTAACAAAATATACACATTTAACACTTGGTAACATCATTAAACATCATATGAACATGATATGAACAAGATTAGAAAAGTTTTGATGAAAGCTTACAAAGCTTTAAGAATGTCGAGTGCTAGCTAGCTCAAGAACACACCCAAATTGCACCAATTTTAACCAAAACACGTTCTAATTAACCCAAAACTCTTGAATGTACACCCCGATTGTTTATAACTTGAACAAAAATTATGGATCTTGGTTTTCTTGTGCTAGCCGTGAGTTTTGGTGAGGGAGAAAGAAAATTATGATCTAAGTAAGGTTTTTGAGGTGTAATAGGAGTATGAAAATGTTGGTTGCTATATGGGGTATAAATACAAAAATAATTACATAGTAACATCCCACTAGCACAAGTATATTATATAATATGGTTTTGTCTTCATATGTTGTTGGCTGTACACGTATTAGGAGGGGGGAAAATAGTGTATTTTTGATCCTCGTGGGTGTATCGTGTGTCGGTTTAAGCATAATTAGTTACCGTAAAGTCCCGGTTTGACGTTTTTGGACGCGTATATGCAAAATAGAGTTTTTATTGACGTTTTTGTCAGAAATGTAATAAAATATTATTACTGACTCGAAAATATATTTATTTAACTGCTACTATATATACTGTGCTGTCGGTACGCGTGTGCGGTTGCTTTTCAGTAAAATATGAGAAAGCTCTCAGTTAATTACGAAACTTGTCAGTAACTATCAGGAATGAAATAATTTATGTTTACTTACAAAAATAAACTTTTTTTGCAGTGACTGTAAGCTACAGTATGCGGGACAGCTCCCAAAAATGCTCAAAAATACTAAGAAACATGCAAACGCGCATATAAATGCTCAGCTTAAAAATAATAAATGCTCATTTATCACAAATTAACAACGTGAAAATTACCATTTATCACAGTCTCCCCAGCTAATCGGGAAATCCGTCCCAGATTTCAGTTTACGTTACTCGTTAGGTTCAAAAAGAGATGAGGGTATTTTCGCTTGATTTCATCCTCTCGCTCCCAGGTGTACTCGGGGCCTCTGCGAGAGTTCCAATGGACATTCACAATTGGGATACGACTCTGCTTTAGCCGTTTAACTTCCCGGTCCATGATTTCAATTGGCTCATCGATGAAATTCAATTTCTCGTCAAGCTGAATCTCATCCAAAGGAATGACGGCGTTATCATCAGATAAGCACTTTTTCAAGTTGCTGACATGAAAAACGTCATGCACAGCACTGAGCTTGGATGACAGTTCGAGTCGGTAGGCTACCGGCCTGATCCTGGCAAGAATTTCGAAAGGTCCAATATAGCGAGGGTTCAACTTACCACGCTTACCAAATCTTATCACGTCTTTCCATGGCGAGACCTTTAACATCACTTAGTTACCCACTTGGAACTCAAGGGGTTTTCGCCTCTTGTCGGCATAACTCTTTTGACGGTCACGAGCCACTTGCATTCGGCTCTTGATCTGCACGATCTTTTTAGTAGTCTCGTGGACTAGGTCTGGTCCGGTAAGTTAACTTTCTCCGACCTCAGCCCAACATATCGGCGATCTGCACTTACGACCATAAAGTGCCTCATATGGTGCAGCCTTAATGCTGATGTGATAGTTGTTGTTGCAGGAAAACTCGGCTAAAGGTAAATGTCTATCCCAGCCGTTCCCGAAGTCAATCACCCAGGCTCTCAGCATGTCCTCTAATGTCTGAATGGTCCTTTCACTCTAACCATCAGTCTGAGGATGATAAGTTGTACTCATGTTAAGGTCTGTTCCCAATGCGTCCTGAAGTGACCTCCAGAAGTTAGACGTGAATCGACTGTCTCGATCAAAGATTATAGAAATAGGCACACCATGCCTTGTGATGATTTCCTTCACATACAGTCGCGCAAGTTTGTCCATGCTATCATTCTCCTTAATAGGAAGGAA
This sequence comes from Artemisia tridentata subsp. tridentata, assembly GCA_021014915.2. NCBI lineage: Eukaryota > Viridiplantae > Streptophyta > Magnoliopsida > Asterales > Asteraceae > Artemisia > Artemisia tridentata. Next base: position 318,025,323 of record CP139507.1, on the reverse strand, counting down.
ATGAGCTGATTTAGTGAGACGGTCAACGATCACCCAGATCGTGTCATAACCGCTCGACGTCTTAGGCAGCTTGGTGATAAAATCCATAGTGATACGCTCCCATTTCCATTCTTGGATTTCAGGTTGAACAAGCAGACCGGATGGTCTCTTGTGTTCAGCCTTAACCTTCGAGCATATTAAACACTTACTGACGTACTCGGCTATATCGGCCTTCATGTTTGGCCACCAATACAACTTCTTCAAATCAAAGTACATCTTGTTAGATCCTGGATAGATGGAGTACTTGGATTTGTGGGATTTGTGCATAATCAAATCACCAATTCCTCCGTACAGCGGGATCCAACACCTGTCCCTATAACACAAAACTCCATCAGATCTTTTTACGAAGCCATTCTCACTCTCTGGCATTCCGTAAATTTTCTCACGTGGTCGATTCTCATCCTTGAGTGCCTCACTCTGAGCCTCAAGAATTTTTGCTGGAAGCGGCGAACTGATCGTCATCCCTAACGATCTAACTCTAAGGGGTTTAATCCTCTCCTTTCTGCTGAGGGCATCGGCAACTACATTTGCCTTGCCTGGGTGGTAACGGATCTCACAATCATAGTCGCTAAGCAATTCCAACCATCGGCGCTGTCTCATGTTCAGCTCCTTCTGGTTCAAGATGTGCTGTAGACTCTTGTGGTCGGTATACACCACTCACTTAGTACCATAAAGATAGTGCCTCCAAATTCTCAATGCAAACACGACTGATCTTAACTCTAGGTAATGGGTTGTGTAGTTTTTCTCTTGGGTTTTCAGCTGTCGAGAAGCGTATACTATCACCTTCTCTCTCTGCATCAGCACAGCTCTCAAACCTTTGTGTGATGCGTTACAATGCACAACAAAATCTTCACTACCCTCGGGTAAGGCCAAAATAGGTGCACTACACAATCTTTCCTTAAGGAGTTGAAAAGCTTCTTCCTCTTTATCTCCCCAGTCGTATTTCACATTCTTTTGTGTCAGTTTCATCAATGGCTTAGCTATCTTAGAAAAACCTTCAATAAACCTTTGGTAATAACCGGCAAGTCCTGAAAATTGTCGTATTTCTGTAGGCGTTGTGGGAGTTGCCCAATCCTTTATTGCCTCAATCTTGGCGGGATCCACGTGAATGCCCTGTCTATCTATCACGTGACCCAGAAACTGCACAATCGATATCCATAATTCACACTTTGAAAATTGGCATATAACTCCTCCTTTCTCAATAATTCCAAAATTAGCTTGAGGTGTTCCTCATGCTCTTTCTCATTCTTGGAATATATTAGGATATCATCAATGAATACTATTATGAATTTATCCAAATACGGCTTACACACTCAATTCATGAGGTCCATGAATACAACTGGTGCATTAGTCAAGCCGAATGGCATAATTTGGAATTCGTAATGGCCATATCGGGTTCGGAATGCGGTCTTCGGGATATCCTCTTCCCGGACTCGAAGTTGGTGATAACCTGATCTCAAGTCTATCTTAGAGTAAACTGATGAACCTTGTAACTGATCAAATAAATCGTCAATTCTCAGGAGTGGGTACCTATTTTTGATGGTTAGCTTATTCAGCTCCCAATAGTTAATACACATCCTGAAGGATCCATCCTTCTTTTTAACAAACAGTACCGGAGCTCCCCACGGTGAAGAACTTGGTCTGATAAAACCTTTTCCGGATAGTTCAGCTAACTGATCAGACAACTCTTGTAACTCCGTAGGTGCTAGCCGATAGGGTGCTCGCACTACAGGCGCGGCTCCTGGCACCAAATTGATTTGAAATTCGATCTGTCTGGCCGATGGGAGTCCAGGTAGATCTTCTGGAAAAACTTCCGGGAAATCTCTTACGATTGGCACATCTTCCGATCGTTTCTCTCCGGGCTCCTTTTTCTTCTTCTCAGTAACATGAGCTAGAAAGAGGTGGCATCTTTTCTCAATGCACTTCTGCACCTTCGTACACGAGATGATGCTCAATCTTAACGAACGCGCAAGATCACTCCGATCTCCTTCAACTATCAGAACTTCGTTCCCATAGGGTACTCTGACGATCTTTTTATCAAAGATGATGACGGCATGATATTTCGATTGCCAATCCATCCCTATGATGACGTCAAAACTACCCAACTCTACTGGCATAAGGTCAATGTTGAATGGGTGGTTTAATAAGTTTAGAGTGCAACCCCTTATAATAGTATCTACTCTTTCTAGGTTCCTGTTAGCTAGTTCTACGCCGAAGACATTATCTAAGGTGGTTGGGGCTATATCAATTAAAGGACTAAAAGCAGTCGACACAAAACTTCTATCTGCTCCTGTATCGAATAGTACTGAAGCATAACAATTATTTAAAAGAAACGTGCCCGTCACCACATTCGGGTCGTCCTGGGCTTTCCTTCTGCCCATAACATAAACTCTTCCATGGGCTCCTCCTTTATTGCGTTGGTTTCCATTGTTGACTACTGCTAGCTGGTTACCTTGACCACCACCATTTCCATGATTTCTGGGTTTGTTGCACTCATTGCTTAATTCCGTCTAGGGGTCCTTCTTGTATTGTTAGGATATTATTACTATAAGGTATGCGGACGAGTTTTCCATCGTGGGTGATTACATCGCAGTATTTTGACATCCAGTCTATACTAGGGATGACGTTGGAGTCTCCAGGTTTTGTGGACCCAGGGTCGCTGTTGGTTGGGGAGTTTTACAGGTCTAGAGTACGACCTTGAAAGATGATGTTGATTGTTACTAGCAGTCAGTTTGTTGGTTCAGTAAGATTTGTCTGATAGACGATGCAGTGTCTCGGAATCGGAAAGGGTAGTGTACCGTGAGATGTTAATCGGTGGTGTTATCTTATGTTGGCTAGTGGTGTAATTTACCCTTTCGGTTTTGGATGTGGTATGAAGTAAGGCTAGTTCTAGGTGGTATCTTGGCGTCAAAGCCTATTTGGTTACCGTGTTTCCTAGTACGGATGCCTATGACTTGCACTACTTTTATGTGCTCACACACGCGAGTTTCTGATTTCTCGAAAAAGGAAATAAAGGATTCGACTTTCGTAAAAATTTAAGGCAACCATTCCTAGCATAGTATGGTCCTACCCGAATTATACAAAGGTGATCAGGCTTTGTATAATTGGGGTCCAACGATGCAATGCTGAGTTTAGTTACAAGAAAACATGTCGGTTTTTCTGCTTGCGAGTTTACAGCATAAACTTCCTTTCAAAAAGTAAATAATTCGCCGGGCGGTAACAGAATAGTTTGTAAAATGGTTTGTAAACAATTTATAGAGTAATAGTAAAACAATTCATTATTGGCAAAATAGTATCCAAGTTATAGTTTAGCTTATAAATTATTAGTAAAAACAGTTAGTAAGATAATATGAGGAAAGTTCCTTGTTTCAAAGAAAGTAGTGAGGTCAAACTTTGATTCTCTAATCTGGTAGTAAAATGATTTGTAGTATGATTGCGAGATAGTCTGTGAAATACTTGCAAAAGTTCGAGTGTTTGTGGCAGCACAATTTATTATTTCATGGAAAGATAATATGGTAGACAACTGGTTTATAATACGAGTTCAAATAGTTGAAAAATGATGACAAAGTAGTTTGTTAAATGATAGTAAAAATAAGTAGTGCAACGGGCGGCAATTGGTACGTCTAATTGACATAGGACCGTTGATAGTCAGGAGTCAAATAAGCTTACATCTCATAATAAAAGTTCACCAAATCCATACCATACTACGCGGTTCACAGAAAGATACTAATGAAGTCTTACAGAAACGAACTTAAAAGAGTCTAGACTTAGGTCCTATTTCATAGGGTAGTCATTCTTATGTCATCACGTTTGAGTCTTGGTTTCCTTCCGCTCCCTGTTTTCCTTGATTGTTCACCTTTCCTTGGTCCTTTGGTTCCTGAGACTCGTCCCTGTAGTGCCCCTTCTTTCTACACCTAAAACAGGTTATCTTAGCTCTCTGATTTTTCCCTGATGATGTCTGTGCTACTGCAATGGTGTTAGACTTACAACCTCTAGCTATATGTCCAACCTTCTGGCATTTGTGGTACTTCACGGTGCAAGTTCCATAGTGGTGTAGTTTGTAGCGACTACACATTGGTAACTTTCTAGTATAAGCCTTTCTGTTACTAGGTCCAGCAGTGAAAGTTTTGGCCAACTTTACCTTTTTGAGGGGTTGTGGAACCCATTTGTTTTCTAGGTTGTTATCCCATTTCCTCTTTTCGTTAATGTTTTCAGCTTCTTGAACTGCCCCTCGGTTCATTAAGTCGCAAGCTGTGCGAATTCCTAACTCGTAGGCAGCAATAGTCTCTGCTACTCGTTGGGCTACGAGTTGTTCCATGGCTGGGTAATTTAGGTCTTGCCTCTCAGGTGACAATGTCCTTCACAATGAGAAAAGAAGCGTGAGAGATAGCAAGGATTTTTCCTAAGAGTAGATGGTTCCAGGAGATACGTTATAAGGCGGTAGGTTAGGGTCGTGCTCACATAAGTTGGTGGGTTCCTTTACGATAGTAATATAAGTGTTTCGAAAGAATAAGACGGTTGTCCAAACTTGGAGTCGAATAGAAAATGAATTCGTGTGGTATGTAGCGAGTATTCAACTCGAAGTGAAATGATGACGTTACGTAGGGAGATGGTCTGTGACAATTATGGTATGGCACACGCAAGTATATAGAAAATACTTATATCATATATGCTTAGTAAAATACTCAAATAGCATAGTATAACACTTAATCATATAAGGCAAATAACGCTCAAATCATAGTAAGCTAGGCTGGTAGGCATCTGGCGGTCATAAGGAAAAGTTTTTTTTTATAAATCGGTTATAGTTTAAGGTTTTTATAAACCTAGTTCTCTATAACCTAGGCTCTGAATACCAATCTGTAACACCCCCAAAATCATAATATTGCGGAAGCATACACTTTGGGTGCTACTAAATTGATAATCACAACACAAGATATAGAGAACGGATTAAAAATCCGTTTTAAAATGCATTACATATTCAAAGACATATTGTCTTACATAAAATTCATTTCAAATAAAATGTAGCCCATTTAACAAAGCGGTCCAAATTTCAGAGTTAACGCAATAATAAAAACATTTCCAACAATTATTATGACCATCGCCATGCCCTGCCTTCAGTAAAACACACCTCAGTTTCCTGAGAAAAACATGCTAAAAGTCAGCTAACGCTGGTGAGTTCATAGGTTTAAAGTAAATAAGCACATATGGACCATAGCAATATTCGGCAAGCAATTCAGCAATAACACACTATCCTGCTATGCAAACACTAAGCCTCATCTAACCGAACTAGACATAGCAGCATGCCAAGCTGGCATTAGAAATAAAAGGGTGCCCGCGAGTGTTAATCCCCAGACACTCGGCCTAATTTCATATGGTATACTTTAATTGAAAAGTTTACGTGTGACCAGTGCTCGTGTATTTCTTGTTTGTTGTGTGGTAATATAATTTCCAAAAATGGTTTATCGTATGTAACTCTTGGTGGAGGCTCATGGTGAGAGAGTACGGTGAGAATACGTGTGACGGAACATCCGTGCTAGTATTAATCGTTAAAATTTGTAAGTCATATATATATATATATATATATATATATATATATATATATATATATATATATAATATATATACACTAGTTTTCAAAGCCCGCCCAACGGGCGGGCATGACTTATAAGCCCTCCCGGGCATATAACCCCGCCCGTTGAGCGGGCATGACTTATAATTATCGTTCACATATGTTTGTATAGCGTAAGAAAGGTTTTAAAGAATGGTTGCAAAAAGTGGACATAATAAGATATAAACGTACCAGTTTTTATATTAAATGCATATCAATGAAAAAAAATGAACATCAAGATTTATAGAACAATTAAAATATACAAATTTTTTTGTAACAACATAGTATATGAATTAAACTCAAATGAACGTTAAAATTTTTAGAAGAATTAAAAAATACAAAGTAAATTTACATCAAAGTTTAATCTCAATGACACACCGCGCAAGTCTGTTTAGTACTCATATTACATGCAATTTAATATGTATAAATCTCCGCAACTTTATCATCTGTCGAAACAGGACCATTCACAAACACAATTGGGTCGTATCCATCTTGACCGAACCATGCACGTCATTTGACTTTATTCCTCTCTAATATGCAAGTATATATAACATTGTGTTATAAATATTTTATTTTGTATAACAGGTTGTACCAATCTACATGATGATTGAATCATGTAAGTGTTTCATTGCTTAATTTGAATTTATACAACTCTTTCCTAAACAACATGGTACTTCAATTTTTTTTCCTATAACAATGGTGGATAGGGGTTGAAAAATATGTACCTGACATCTAAAGTAGTGCAAGTATTTGTTATCATGTAATGAGAGACGCCTAATAGATTGCACAGCTTCCTAAAATGACAGTTTATCAAATGAGTAGAAATTTGCAACCATCAAAAGAATTAAAATTAATCATATATAGGTTACCATGTCACAAAAGGGAGGCATGGCCAATGCATTATGTGTAGGTGTAGGTAAGTATGTATATGTGATTGCATATTTGTGGGTAAATGTTGTATGTGTAAATAACATGCTTTTTTCCCTATTAAGAAAACTGAATAAAATACCTTCGCCGACAAAGTGGTAGCTGATTCCAACCAAGCATGAAACTTCAAAGTCTGTATTTTCACGTTTATCATTAGAAGGCGCACAATTATGCTATTTACTAAAATCTGTAATGAAGGTACCCCCATGTCAAATACTAAAATCTTATATGTCCAAAATATTATGGAAGTCACTTACCATGTGACTCAACTTATGAATGGGTCAATTTGGGTTATGATATTTTTAAATGGGTCAAACAGGTATATGTTAAAAAAAATTATACCATGTGACACCTTTGCTGACATCCATACAATGACCAACCGTATTCCCTCGGATCTGTGACATAATGCAACTTATAGACGTAATAACCATAGTAGATGGGCACTTATAGGGTGAAATCGAATGAATAGTTGTAGAAGTTAATCAAAGGGTTTAATATACACAATAACTGAATGTGGCCAACGGGCGGGTTGGGTAACGGTCCAGAATGGACCCGGGCCGATATATAGTCAAATATAAAAATCAGATGTATATATTAATGCAACTAAATAACTTAGATAGTTTACTCACCTTCTATCAGGTGTATACATAAATATTTAGTCACAAGCTTTAGCAAAAAGTTGTATAGATTTAATTAATAATTAACTGTTAACCATATTGTCAGTTATTTTACATGTTTTTTATATCCATGTAAAAATGTACTACTAATAAAAATAAAGATTAAAGGTTTATGAAGTTACTATCTCCGCCCCATGGTATCAAGCACCGAGAACAATGAGCCATGTCAAAGGATCTTGAAGGATATGGAAGCTTTATGGTTCCAATAACACCAATGATTGCGGGAACACCTCTTTCAAGAGCAAATTGAACTTGTGCTTTATCTGAGTCCCTTGGTGCAAATGACATAGCTATCACATTTTTTTGTCGGAATTACTCTGCAACTCATTTTTTAGTCTTTTCACTTCTTGTAAAGCTTGATTTAAGTCCAATTTGTCAAGTGGCAATTCAGAAAACTCCTTCAGAAACTGACAAGCCTGAGGAGCGTCTATTGCCATATCATTTCGTTCTGATGGTCTCTTACGCTTACAACCAACCTATAGGAACATGATTATTAGACAATTAGCTTAATATGAATATTGACTGTTCATTTTAGGTCATTAAAAAGTTATATTATCTGGTACTCCTGTGAACAAAATGAAATATGTGCCGACACACTTAATGTGAGAACTGAGATTTCATCCACTAAATAAAGAAAAGCGAAAATGGAATTAAATTGTAAAAACAAATAGCTACTGGTATGATCCCAGGATCAGAGATAGAAGTATGCATTCAGAATAGACTATAGACAACTCTCAGCCCTTTCACCCATTCATCGTTTGGCTATATATATTTTAGTTCACCCATTTACGATAATACAGCCCAAATTGACCCATCCATAAGTGGGTCACAACTGTGTTTTGAAAATAGTAAGCCTCACCTTTTAAGTGCTTAAATAACTAATAGAAAATAAAAACCTAACCTTTTGTTCACCATCATCCGCAACAATTGAAAGAGGTGAGAAATCCTCCAACTCCGCTGCTTTTTTCTCTAGCAATAGAAACGACACTTACGGGATTCAAACTCTGCAACATGGATGCCAAAACTTTGATCGCACACCCCCGGTTCAACCTGAATCATAAACATGAAAAATAAATAATGGAAAAGTCAACTATACAAAATGATTTGTGACAGATACCAGTAAAGATTTAAAATTGTAACAATGGTCTGCTTATGATCTCAGCATACCAAGTAACGTGCAACCTTCGATAGTATGTGGATTCATCAAAATTTATTCTTCTAAAGTAAGAAATGCTTCACTTAAAAGCCTTTACGGAATTTAGTTCTGGCCTCATTTCAAAATAAAAATAACAATTTCCTACTTCATTATAATAAGTACTTGTAACAATATTGAAAAACTTACTTGATGAAGCTTCTGGCATAGCTATCTGTTGTTGCGATAGCTTCTGCTGATCTGTTACATTTTTTTGGTGAAAGACAATTGATGCTCAAAATTAGTATTACTTGCATATAACTCTTTGAACCATCTACTATCATTGAACCATGAAAAACAAATATCCAAACTCACTGAATAACAGCAGTAAGCACCCCTATGCCATGTTGAGTGCTCCATCCTATAGATTTGACTCAGGTTGTTGCCTTCATGACGATGGTGGATTGAAACTGGTTATTCCCTTGAGCTGACCTGTATTAGAAATTAGAATTATGTCAGGGTTAAATATGATTTGCCTGAATCATTATAGCAAAATATTAGATGATGTGAAGGTTACAAATTCTACTAATTCACTAATGAATGGGCATTCAGATTATATTTTATCTCTAACAGGTCAAACGGGTAAAAACGCTAAAAATTACACGGGTCAAATGGTCAAAATTTAGGTATAATCTACCACGCATAAAACCACATATAGAATTTTATGAAAGAAACCTGACAACCATTGGAATAATAAAGATTTTCTAGACAAAAGGCTTTCCGGACCTATATTAAACAATACTTTTGTAGAGCCTTACTTCCCAACCCATTCCAAGCAAGGACTGATTAACCACGATTACTTTTCTTATCAGACACATATATGGCATCTTGTAGAGTTGTATACAAACCTCTATTAAATTTTATGTGCACCAATTTATTGTGGTGGTTAACTGGTTATCATAGAAGCAAACGTGACACAGAAGCATTGCATATGAAAAAAAGCCGATAACGCAATAATACTTACCAAAAGCAACTTGTGAACTAATGTTTATTTCATGGTATATTGAATAACATAAACTTTCACATGCATGAAAGAATAGGCGACCACTTGATAGAGATTAGTTTTTGGTAATCTGTTGCAATTCACCATAAACTTTTGATCTTGTGCAGCAAAAAAAAAAACTTATTTATCAGTTGGAAACTAAAGAGTAGCATAATTATTTGTATTGGTTTTGCCTTGAATCATCATCACCATTGTTCGTAAGACCTAACATGTTCACTGATAACTCTTCGACACTCACTGATCTAATTTTGTCCAAATAAAATTTGTTCCCCACCAATATCCTCGTTGGCTCTGTGTCTAGATGAGTTGCAAGCAGATGATAAAAATTTAGCATGAGCAAGAGCAGACCTGAAAGTGATCGCTACCTTCCTTAAATGTAGAAAAAAAACTGTTCCAATGACCAAAAGACTGAAAGCATACAGTACTACATGAATGCCCATAGTTCAGTAAGGCTATTTTGAATAGGGGTTCCACTAATGAGCAGATGCCTAGGCACGATATAGTGCTCTTTAAGGACATTATACAAATCCTGAAATGGATCAAGTAATCAATAAGCTCAAATATACGATAAGGAGAAACATCGACCCACGTTTCCTTTTGCTTTTTCACTATCAGAAATATATGTTCACAAAAAGAAAATGTAAAAAGGCCGACCATAAGATAAAACATATATGAGCAATTTAAGTCACAAATAATCTAATATATTTAAGGACCGCTAGGGGGTGTTTGGGATGTGAAGTGCTACAATTGTCACTTCTTGTGCCAACAAAGGTTTTTCCTAATACTAATACTCGTGTTACTTACATGTGCATATAACAACAGGTTGTTCACGCATCACATGCTTATGCAAAGAAGAGCTTGCTGTCAAACTTGTCGTTGCAAGTGTGCAAACAGCAGATGACATGCAAAAAATAGAATTTCCTAGTGGTTTAAAGATAGCAAGTTGTTTACTTACTTGCACATTAAGTTCTGGAACCGTTTTATTGCTGTTGTGAACTCAAAAATCAGAATTGAAGGAATTTGTCGATTCAAACCTAAATATTAAGATCAAAAGATATGCCATTGTGTTACAATACAAAGGAACCTGCCATTTTTCTTCCGATTAAGATTTTTAATCCTCATCACAGCTCCAATCTCCAGCATGTTTTATTTCACCATCAATTTAACAAATATGAAAAACCCGAAACAAAAAATCAAAGTGTTTCATAAAAATAACAAAATTATACTTTATTAAAATAATGTTGAGGCTTTGTACTGAATAAAAACATAAGATTATCTAATAATGAATTAAGGTTGAGAAACTTACAAAATTGATTTGGGTAGAACTCGATGCTCTAATTGTGAAACTTCATTCTCCAAAACCGCGATGTCCTTAATAAGCTCTATAGCAGGCTGCAACTATTCATAAAAAATGAACAAAATATTTGGCTGTGTTTATAAAGTTATTTAGAATCTATATAAGGTTACCTTTGGGATAGAAGGTTGATTTTTAATCTCAAGGGAAGACGCTTTATGGGCCAATGCTTGTTCTAACGCGTCACGATGAGCATTTTGGTCTTGTAATATTTTCTGTAGTTGCAATATTTGATTGAAAAAATACCAACATCTTATACATCATAATAAGCCAGTAAAAAATAAGATTCGTCGTAGCAACAACGACTATCGACTCATATTCTAAAGAGCTATTAGCAAGTTTAGAAAGCCCAATTCATTAGAGTTTATTAAAATAGTTTGCATGAAAAAGTTCTTAGTAAATAGTTACCTTTACAAATTTTGAGTATAGCTGGATTGATTGGCGTGATGGAGTTGTGTTTCTGATATGATCTCAGCCCTTTTTACTGTTTATTTTTCATTCTATATTCCATGACAAGCTGTATAAAATGAATAATTTGCTCCAATACAACCCTACTCATTAGCACAAATAAACTATTATTCCTTTACTTAATAGATGTTCCTATAGGTCCACTAATATCATAAACTCATAATTCAATATTACATGCGTCTTTAAAAAAGTTATGATCCAGATAAATACCTGGGCAAGACCGGTTTACTGTGCACCAAAGATACTCAATCTCACTTGGAAAAGCCACCTCAGCCCATGCGAAGTCATTCCTTTTGAGGAAGTCAAGTATTACATCAACCCTCGAGTCTTTCATATCCAAACTGCAATAAAAGGTTCAATAAACTCGTTAGACTACTTCATAAAACACCTTCCTAAATAGGCCATAACAAAAACATCATCATGTTTTGCTGACTAATTCCAATTTTAAAAAAATTCGTAAGTAAACAAAGATCTACTGACCTATACAGAGTATGTTAGTGCTACGGAAAATATAGGGGTACGTTAGAAAACCTGTTCTTTAAGGTCTTTCACATCTAAACTATCTTTATGTACTTGTGCAGCATCGAGTTCTGCAGTCACTACCCGTTCAGCAAACTTAAGTGTACTTAGCGTTTCTCCAACAACATTCAGTTCTGGGCTCATGTGAACGAACATAAGTGTCTTTGCCTGCCCTCCTAATACATCCACAAGACAACAAAAAAAAACTTAGTACGGCAAACTCAGAACAAAGGTAAGAAATTCATAGCAATCCACAGTAGTTCCTGTCAATAATCTTATTCGAGCATCAACACGTACCTCTTTGTTCTCTCCCCTTTAAAGCATAAGATTTTTATGCCTATTATAACAAAACGCACAAGTAAATATCAATTTCAGTTAAGGGAGATTTACGTTTACCTTTTTGACAACTTTAAGCACATATGGTTGAAGTTCTTTAGTACGATAAGCACCAACACCAAGATTGAGCTTCAAGTAACTTGTGTCAGCCTTAAAAGCTTCAGATACTCCAAGAATAGGGTCCAGGGGAGCCATTGTTATGTTATAAAATCGTGAAGTGTTGACAGTTACAACCATGGTTACTCGACCATGAGACTACAATTATAATATAGAACTCAATATCCTATCAAATAAAAATATCTGGAATATAGTCAAAACGGTTGCTATATACAATTCATCCTTCTATTGTTCTATCAAATTTACATGGCAATTCATAAAAATTTCCCAATCATCTCAGAAAGTTAACAACTTCAACAATTAACAACTTAACTAACTTAGGGAGAGATCATTAGGGTTTTTAGAAGAAAAAAACGTACCTGCAAGTCTCTCTAAGTTCTTCGATGCTGCTTTCCCACAACTGGATTTCAAATCGAAACAGGAAGCATTCAATTTAATGGTTTGTGTGGTCAAGTGACCCTTGTATCATCATTCCACCATGTTTGTAATTACCAGTTCCTAGCCACCTGCTAGGTCCTTTTGTTATTTATGGAGATATAGTGCTGTTAAAAAAAAGATATAAATAATATGATGAATCAACAATATAACATAATACATACCGTTTTCTTTTCTCATGAATGATCAAACTGAAATTGAATTACCTCCATATCTATGGCATTGCATATTAGAAGCGTACAGAGTAGTAGGTAGTTGCAAAAAAGATGATGATGATGGCGGCTCTTTTTTTTAATGAATATCTGGTTTTTTTATTAGGGTTCTGAGTGACTGAATCGGACTATATTGTGCATACTCTGGATTAGAAAAAATTATTTAATTGCATAGGTTTATAGAATCGGTGTTGCAAAATATAAAACAAAAAAGATGTTGGTCTAGTGGTTATCAAGCTTGTGCATGGATGGCAAGACCTAGGTTCAAATCCTGCAAGTGTCAATTTTTTGAAAAATAAATCCGAAATTTTAATAAATGGCAAAACTTGGCTTGCTTAGCTGGCATTTATATGATTATGTGGCATTGAGGTGGCATTTATGTGGCATTATCTACGTGTAACGCCTCCTGTTATATATATATATATATATATTAGATAAAGTTTAGTAATTATGTATTTAATTAATTAAGGTTATAATTAATTAAATAGATTTTGAGAGATTAATAAAATAATAGTGTTAGTGGAGGAATATTATACTATAAATATTGTTTATTATTTATAATATAATTTTAATTATAAGAAATTTGAGATAAATGTTAAGTATTTAGAAAATTAAACAAGTGTAAGTATTTTTATCAAAAATACTCTAAGTGTTGGAAATTTTAGGAAAATTGGGCATGACCCATTCGTTTATTCAAACGTTTCCATTTTCTCATGTGTTGCAATTTCCTCAAATAACTCGTTTCGTTAACTATATTTGCTAAATTTGTCCGTAGTATATATTTTTGTCGTTGTAAGTATTTTTATCATTATATATATATCGCTATCGTCACGTTTACTTACGAATAATAGATTTCGATACAAAGTCAACGCTTAGCCAATATACTTTCAAAAGTCAACAAAAGTAAACATTTATAAAGATTTGGCCAAAATTTCATTTATTACCCTTTATGAGACTAACGCGTCCCAAAACAAGTCCAAAATAGTTTTAACTTATATATATATATATATATATATATATATATATATATATATATATATATATATATATATATATATATATATATATATATATATATATATATATATCGTATTGTTAAGTAAAAATATTTATAGTGGGTCGAAAAATATCTCAAAACTCATTTTTATCACCCGACATATTCATTGGGCCGAAAATCCATCTTAAGCCCAATTGTCAAATTTTTAGCCCAAAACCATTTAGCCTTTTTAAATCACGATATACATATACCGTTACGTTTCTAAAAATCAATTTAACACGTTCGTTATCGCGTTTGGTCAAAAAGTCAAAGGTGTTGGATTTCTTAGTGGGCTCGGCCCAACAGCCACCGAGTCACCACTTAGCCCAAAATATTAATTTAAGCCCATTTTCCCTTTTAGTGTTTATTAGTTACGTAACAAATTTTAATTAAACCAATTAAGCATTTATAATTAAGTTATTAAGCTAAAAAGTCAAACTTAGTCAAAATTCAATATCTTCGACCCAAATAGTTCCATTTGACCAAAATTGGTGTTTTCACTAGTTAACCACAATTAACTACGGCTAATTCAATAAGTGTTCCAAATTAAGTTTTCAAGCATAATTTCCACTATTTCACCACTTGAGCCAAAATTTTATGTTTTTCAAAACCCCAATTGTTTTGTATTTTTCTTCTAGCCGATTTATGTATATATCCATAAAAGTGTATATATTGTCTTAAACTCGCGTAATTAACACAAATCACATTTGTATCATCAAACTAGTACCACAAGAAACAAGACTTACCACACAAGCAAGAAATACTCTAATTTGTACAAACATCTCATAAAAGTCGAGCACTATATAATTAAATACCAAGCCCTAGCTTTTTCATTTGAACAAAATATACACATTTAACACTTGGTAACATCATTAAACATCATATGAACAAGATTAGAAAAGTTTTGATGAAAGCTTACAAAGCTTTAAGAATGTCGAGTGGTAGCTAGCTCAAGAACACACCCAAATTGCACCAATTTTACCCAAAACACGTTCTAATTAACCCGAAACTCTTGAATGTACACCCCGATTATTTATAACTTGAACAAAAATTATGGATCTTGGTTTTCTTGTGCTAGCCGTGAGTTTTGGTGAGGGAGAAAGGAAATTATGATCTAAGTAAGGTTTTTGAGGTGTAATAGGAGTATGAAAATGTTGGTTGCTATATGGGGTATAAATACAATAATAATTACATAGTAACATCCCACTAGCACAAGTATATTATATAATATGGTTTTGTCTTCATATGTTGTTGGCTGTACATGTATTAGGAGGGGGGAAAATAGTGTATTTTTGATCCTCGTGGGTGTATCGTGTGTCGGTTTAAGCTTAATTAGTTACCGTAAAGTCCCGGTTTGACGTTTTTAGACGCGTATATGCAAAATAGAGTTTTTATTGACGTTTTTGTCAGAAATGAAATAAAATATTATTACTGAACCAAAAATATATTTATTTAACTGCTACCATATATACTGTGCTGTCGGTACGCGTGTGTGGTTGCTTTTCAGTAAAATGTGAGAAAGCTCTCAGTTAATTACGAAACTTGTTAGTAACTATCAGGAATGAAATAATTTATGTTTACTGACAAAAATAAACTTTTTCTGTAGTGACTGTAAGCTACAGTATGCGGGATAGCTCCCAAAAATGCTCAAAAATACTCAGAAACATGCAATCGCGCATACAAATGCACAGCTTAAAATAATAAATACTGATTTATCACAAATTAACAACGTGAAAATTACCATTTGTCACAACCATGGTGACCACCTCCTTTCATGCAGTAGCCACAAGTCAAAAGACGTTGTATAACAACCAAGTAACATATAACCAGATACTCTATGCATCACAATTTCACCCACTTGCTTCATGCACTGTTAGCTTTAAAGTTTTGTTATATTTGAGAATTGCATTTCTTTCTATGTACAAGGACTAGTTTAGTCATTATAGCTAAGTTAGGCCTAGTATTCTTGTATAAATACCTTCCTTGTCTCAACAAGGAAGGTTGGATTGTCTCATTTGTAACAAAGGTGTGTGTGTTTCTCCTCCTTCTCTCTAGAAAACACACACACCTTCCCTTTCTTTAAGCTAATAATACCATGTTTAACCTTTACTTTGAGCTTCCCCGACCCCCCGAATCACATAAATCACTTGTTTTATCGGTCCTACAATTGGTATAATGAGCCAGGTTGTGTTTTTACTGATTTGTGTGATTCGATCTGTTGGTTTTAGACTGTTTATTGCACTTTTTGGTCTCCGGAATTTTTTTTCCAGTCCTCGGATTTTTTTCCGGTTCATTCGCTAAAAACAGATCTATTACAACTATACGGTATCCAATATATTAACAGTCTCATTATTGTTCCATTAGTCGAACAATTCATATTTCATCGAACGTTTTTAATCGAACGTTTTGATCGAACAATATATCATCGAACAAAGAGTAGTCGAGTTAGACTTTCTCTTCGGCTGATCGAATGATTTCTTGAATCGAACGATTTAGTCGAACGATTTAGTCGAACGATTTAATCGAACGATTTAGTCGAACGATTTAGTCGAACGATTTAGTCGAACGATTTAATCGAACGATTTAATCGAACGATTTAGTCGAACGATTTAATCGAACGATTTAATCGAACGATTTAATCGAACGACATAGAATAAAGATGAAGACTAGACCACTAAACCAAAATACCATCGACCATTTGACTTCAATTATCATATCATCAGCCAAAGTTCCAAATTTTCAAACAAACAAAAATAAACCAACAGTCCACTGTCTAACCCATATCACATCCATTACATCAACTAAAAAAACTAATCTACATCTATCTAAAATCCATGGTACACTCTTCATAAAATAAAATCACTATAACAAGATCTCAGCTTCATTTCTTTCATTTCATTCGATGACATATCAAGACCCTCGAAAGTCCTGCAAAACGAAAGATAAGCAACATCATTCATCTATAAGAAGTTTATCTTCTATTTTTTTTCGAACATAAAGAATGAAGTGCAACAAGTGTATTGACTTCTTTTCTTTGTTCGTTTATGACCAACAACAAATCAAAACTAAAAACCTCATTCGACCCTACCTGAGATCCTTTTAAGGATCTTGAAGTCGAAGTCCTTGTGGCTGCGGTCTTCTTGTCTCCTCGTACCTAATTGACTATAACAAGAAAAGGTAGTGATGGTGGGATTTTTGAACGATTGAAGTTAATAGGAGTTGATTTGTGATGATGGAGACTTGGAATGATAATACTATTATTCATTGTGAGGCAGTAGAAGAAATGAAAGAGTGTCGTAGGCGGATGTTATGATATGGGGATTAGGTTTAGGTTAAATGTGTATTTAGGTTATGTACACTGGTTATATGGTTGTGAGATTGGGCTGGATCCGGTGTTTATTTCCTTTGGGCCGCATGATACGAATTATGGACTGGGCTCAAGTTATCAATTTAGTGATGGACTTGAATTCAATTCGTGAAGTTGAAACAAAAATTGTTATCCGCAAATTTTTTTACAAAAGTTTGGATACAATTTTTGTTGTGGTATTTTGGATTTAATTTTTCACGGGTATACATATTACACGGCTAAAGTTTTCTATGAATTTCAATTGTGACTACGGGGATAATTCGATATTAATTATTTGGGTTTGAAGTAACGTTTTACGGATGCGTGTACTTATTTTGTCTTCTTTCTTTCTACCCTCCCGCGAAGATGACTTGTTTGAGCATATATTAATGGTGACGAAGACTTGGATATCTAGTTACTTTTGTGATTCTTCCTCTACACACAAAGTAGCTATCACTTTAAGGAGTTACGTTGTAGTGCTCAGTGTCTCACGTAGTTGAGGATATTTCAAGAGGTTTTGTACTAATACTTTTGTTGAGGGTATAAGGCACTCCGTTCTTAGTCACAGGATAGTACAAGCTTAAGTAACAAATCTGGGGGATTTTACTTCATTCTCAAGTTCGTCATATTGGATTATCTTCATATGCGGTTACTACAGACAGCCGTTGTTTATTGATACAGGGGGTTGGTAAAGAGTTAGACATTCTAAATGGTATTGTTAGTTGATTGGGTTTATCGACATCTTCTCACGAGCTATATGGTTAATGATTAAGATGCTTCCAGTTAATACTTCACGTACACATCAGTATGCTGATTCCGATTAATCGTAACCAGCAGGGGAGAGAAATGAGTACATCGAGGACACAAAACAAGTTCACGTGATCAGGCTTAATGATTTATGAAACGATTTATGTTGGAGATTGGTTGATTCTATGTCTTATCCTCCACTCATCTTATTCTACGTACTTCTACCTTATCCACCTTCAACAATTTCGGGCAACAAATTCAAGATGATCAGTGGTTCAACTTGTTACTTTGGTGTTATCATTTCATGTGTACGTTATGGGCTTATTTTTCATATGAAAGATAACTGGGATGCATTTGGTGAAGATGAAGATGTTGATACTCTATTCCCCAAATGGAAAATCTTGAAGAAGGTCGAGTCTACAGTCTATTCTATATTTTCCGCTGCGTGTTAGAAGACTAAAGACGGCATGCATTCAATTATCAAAAGACTTCTTCAGATTCAGGGCAATCATCAGAAAGGTTGTCAGTTTGGGGGAGAGCACTAATTAGGGGAGAGTGTAAAGTCATATTCAATCCCTAATTAGATTTGCTCACATTGTTCTTCTGCAAGTAAAGAGATGGTAGCTGAGAAGATTCTGCAAGCTGAATGAAGCAATGAAGTTTGAAGACCATTCTCTGCGCTTATGGTTTTATATTTTACTTGTAGGGAACATTGTAAGCAATTCCCATATAACATCACTTTGGGGAGAGATTGTTAGCTTTAAAGTTTTGTTATATTTGGGAATTGCATTTCTTTCTATGTACAAGGACTAGTTTAGTCATTATAGCTAAGTTAGGCCTAGTATTCTTGTATAAATACCTTCCTTGTCTCAACAAGGAAGGTTGGATTGTCTCATTTGTAACAAAGGTGTGTGTGTTTCTCCTCCTTCTCTCTAGAAAACACACACACCTTCCCTTTCTTTAAGCTAATAATACCATGTTTAACCTTTACTTTGAGCTTCCCCGACCCCCGAATCACATAAATCAATTGTTTTATCGGTCTTACATGCACCTTTATCAAAAATTCTAAGTTGGATCCATGTTTGATGTTTAACCCTTTCTTATGTTTCTATTAAGTTTACATTTATATGCACTTGAAGTCTATTTGATTAAATTCCGTGAAATTTTGTTTATTTATTTTAAACTTTTTAGCTTCCTTGATTTGGTATAGGTGACTCTAACTTCTCTAGATTCATGTCCTAATTCAAGAAGTTGGTCAAATGGAACAATAGACCGAGCTTCCGAAATAGCTATCAAAAGGAAATTTTATTGAGGATTATGTACGAGCTATTTTAAGGCATACCCGAAATGGGTCCTTTCAATCATGTTTATAATACATTTAGTTTATTTTATTAAGCATGGTATTTATGTTATACTGTACAATAATATGAGTAACATTGAGGAGTTACATTTAAAAGTATGTATTGTCAATGGTTATGCTTAACAGAAGTAATAAAGAAAAAGCTGGATAAAACCAAGGTCAGATTGTTTTATTAATAAAGCACAATAATTGGTTAATGTAAATTACAGGTTGCAACATGGGTACAACCCTTTCTTTCATCATGTACACTTTTCAACCATTTTCTACCACCCTTTTTTTGCTATAGTAAAATATGCCAACAATAATTATAAGACATGCTCGCCTGAGGCGGGGTTATATGCCCGCCCATCGGGCGGGCCATGACACTAGTATATATATATATATATATATATATATATATATATATATATATATATAGATGAGATATTATGAGAAGGTCTTAAAATGAGAAGGTGGAAGGATTGTGGAGTGACATTGTCACTTTGCCACAATCATCATTCGCCAAACTTTTACTGCATCGTGATGCAGTAAAATTTTTGGCGGGAAAAAAAAATTTTTCCCGCCAAAAAAAATTTTTTTTTTGGGCAAAAAAAATTTTTTTTCCGCCAAATTTTTACTGCATCGTGATGCAGTAAAAATTAACTGCATCGTGATGCAGTAACCGTAATGAAGTAAAAAAATATACTGCATCGTGATGCAGTAACCATATGCAGTAAAAATTTGGCGGGAAAAAAAAATTTGCCCAAAAAAATTTTTTTTTTGGCGGGAAAAAAAAATTTTTTCCCGCCAAAATTTTACTGCATCACGATGCAGTAACCGTGATGCGGCATGATGATGTGGCATGGGGATGACACATGTCACTCCACAATCCTTCCTACCCTTCTCATTTTAAGCCCCTTCTCATTGTATCCCTACCCTATAATATTATATATATTATATATATATATATATATATATATATAATATTATATATATATATATATATATATATATATATATATATTATAATATTATATATATATATATATATATATATATATAAGAGGATAAATATGACTAGATAAAGCCACATCATCATAAATAAGTCCACGTCAAAGGCCACGTAGGCAATAATCGGCACGTAAAAGTCCACGTATGCAAGAATCCGGTTGTTAATTTATTTATCAAAAAATCACATTCATGGATTCGAACTCAATACCATGATCATATTATGTGGTGTGTTACCCACTGAACCACGTTAATTTTTTTGTTACATTATTTAGCCGAATTTCTATAAAGGATACTATGCAATCATCATATTTTTAGTATTTGATAAGTATGGAAAATATTCATTGTGATCTTAACCCCATTCGGATTGGATGTGTATGTTTTTAAACCTAATTCTACATTATATAGATGGCTTATTATGTCATATCATAACCAATTCACAAACACACATTATACACGACCCATATATCAATATGCAACCACAAACACATTCAGCAAGGCTGTCAAGATCAAACATAAAAAAGACGTCTGAAAGTGGAACCAAAACGAAGAAAAACAAAAACACGATAGTTGATTCATCGGGTAATTTTTAGAATAAACAGTTAAACATTGATTGTTTGGTTATGAATATGAAGCGTATTTTGAACTGCTTATATATTTTTGAATTGTGTTTTACTAAAAAATGTTAGTAGTACTAAGTTTAAATGAGTAGTACTAAATTGAAAGTTAGTACTGCTATTATGAGTTTACAGGTGCAATACTAACTTGAAAGTTAGTACTGCTGGAACCTAATTGTTATATTATGTATTATTAGGTTTTCTGATGTAATTAAGAATTGTTTGTGTACAAATTTTCAGCAGCAACTGAGGAGGCAAACAAATAAATTATACTGGATTCAGCAGGTGGTGTGTTTATTACCAATTAAACATGCATGGTTTTAAACATTCATTATGTATTCAGTGTTTTCTATTGTCATGATTCATTTATGTTGGTTAATAGAATGTATATTAAAATTCATTAGATAACTCATATTTTTTAATCAGCATGATTCATATATATTTATTATATTAGCAATTACATCGTCTTTAATTTACAACTCTGAATGAAGCACCAAGTGATAATCAGGAGAATAAAAGGCTACAAGGTATTTTGTCAGTTAACACAATTTATTAATTACTTTGTATTCTTAAAATCACGTAAAAATAAATACTATTTAATAGATGCATGTATGTTTGAGAGTGACACACCTCAAAGAAGATCTAAAACTCATATTCTCAATTTAGAAAACCCTCCGGAAGGTTGTTATGTTATAAACAAATACAGTTTTTACTATTTTTATAAGTATTAATATAAAGAGTTATAGTAATAATATAGTGAATGATTGACAGGATGCAATAAAATTGCATTGGGAAATACTCATAAGATGTATGGTAAACATGCTTCCAATCTAGATATCCAGTCAACAAGTAATTTGTCAAAACATCATGAAGAAACAAGTGTTGCATGTTTGTTTGTTTGTTGTTTGTTTTTTATATTTTAACATATTCAGTTATAAAAGTTCAAGAGATAATTTAATGTATTTATTTATCTCATGTAATAGATGAATGCATGTTTGAAAGTGATACTCCTAGAAGGAACTCTAGATCTCATATGTTGAATTTAAGAGGGTAGCAGAGGTTAGAATCTGAAAAGATGTCCTATAGGAGAAGTCGTCAAAAAGATTTGAGAGCTCCAACAAGAGGTATTATAGTTACACAATTAAATAATTTTGCTTGGTTACATAATATTAATAATATATGATCATTATAATGAAATGTTTACTGTTTGACAGTAGTGAATGTATTGCCGAAGATAACACAAGAAAAGACATCCTCAGAGCAAAGTTTTGGATATCAGACATCCTCTTTTGACTGCCATTTAGATCATGAAAACTCTGAAACAAATTATGAGGATTTTTCATCAGGTGTTTTAATTGTTATAAATTTAATATACAATTTTTATTAAAATTTTTAAATTAACATATGTTCCATAACATAACAAGAATATGTTAAAAATTTTATAGGTATGAAGGTGCGTAAACAATTGAGGTTCCAGAATCATTCTTCTAGTTTTAAAAACCCATCAATAGGTATTTTGATTATACATAAAGGAATGTATATATATTTAAAAATGAATTACAACACAAGTTTATACTCATTAAATTGCAGGAGTTAAGCCACAACAAACAAGGAACATTAGATTACATTCTGCCAGTTTTGGAAACACCACATCAGGTTTTTATTAATAAAGAACACATTGTACATTATAATTATGTGTTACATATTAAATTTATATTATAATTTTAAAACATGTTATGTTTTATGTATTATTTTGTAGTGCCTAAATCACATTATCAGAAAAACAATGGAATGTACAATTCTAGCTCTCAGCGTGTTTCATCAGGTATTTAGATATCAAGAGTTTTGCATTGACATTATTGTTTTAAATCATTATATAACTATATTATGTATGGTTTAATTTAATAGCAACTAAGATCAAGGAACGAATAATAACTGCCGTTAGTCGTATCAGTCCAATGGTTGATAGTATGGCAATAAAAGCAAGATGTATTTCTCTATGGCATTCCCACAAGTTGAATGAAGAACACGATCCATATAGTTTGGATTGTGTCTTCCAAGATAAAGAGGTGATTTTACATTTATAACGAATAACATGTATTTTTTTTGGGTTTTTTTAATAAAGTATATTTTGAAAAATTGTATAAACAGGGCGACCAAATCCAAATTTACATAAAAAAGGAATTGATGTTTAAGTTTGAACCCCTTCTTCAAGAGGGTCAGTGTTATATCATCTCTGATTTCGGTGTGGCAGAAAACAGTGGAAGATTGCCGTTGCTTCCCAATAGGTGGAAAATTTCCTTTTACAAAAGGACAGAAGTGACTAGAACAGATCAAATTGATGATAATTTTGTTGGATTTATAAATGAACCATTCACACGTATCTTAGACAGCAACAATGAGTATCATGAACATGATTGTGTCGGTATGTATTTTACGTTTTCCTTCATTAGAAAACTTTTTGAGTTTAAGATTTTATTAACAGTGACATTTGTATAAATTTGTTGCAGACGTGATTGGAACAGTTGTTGCTATTGGAAACATTGTAACTGTCAATAGTGCTGGTGGTCCTAAAATTAGTAGGACAGTTGTTATAGAAGATGCTGAGTGAGTACATATATATACAGTTTTTAATAATAAATTTAAAATACAAGATTCAAGTAATAATATTTTAAAATTGCAATATACAGATCTTATAGACTTGATTGTACTTTCTGGGATAATTGGGCACAAATGTGGAGTGCATATGATGAGAAACTTGAAGAAGTTGGGCATTTAGACATCCTTTTGATGTTAGCGAAAGTTAAATACTGGGATTGTAAGTTTAAAATATATTTATTGTGAATAGAATACATTAAATTATATTATATACGAGGCCTTTCGAACCCGTGTGATGCACCGGCTGTGTTTTTGGTTGAATATCTACGTGTTAGTTACGTAATGTTTGTGCAGATATTTATATACTTTTTATCAATGCTGTGGCAATATTTGTAATATAAGTTTTATATAATCAGTTATATGTAATGTATTAAGTTATATATTTTATTTTTTTTATTGTGTTTAATAAGATTGTAATTTGTATTTGTGATCGCGGGATGAAGATTGTTGATGACCTCGGTTAATTCGTGGTATTAGATGGTTAAAAAGCATGTCATGTAAGAACGACGATTTGATGATAGAGCCGATAATTTAAAAATACATTTGTTAATGAAGAAGATTTAAGGGAATAGTATGTTTTATCATAATAGGCAAACTTTGAGGGTTACTTTTGTTATATTGCAAAGTTTAATTGTAATTTTGAGGCATTTTAAAGTTGGAGGGTTGTATGTGGTATTGGTAAATTTATGTTAATTACATATTTGGTGTTTCTGCATGGGAAGATGAACGAACAGTATGAATTAATACTCGATTTAATTTTTGGAATGATTAACTCTATTCAGTTACAATATATTGAGTTAGTGATTGGTTTAGTTTGATTATTCTCATTTAAGTTTCATCAACAAACCACCATTTCTTATCTAACCACTATCAACTGATCAACAAAAAAATGTCTCAAACTCCTCTAATCAATGAACTGCAAGATATGTGTGGGTCTGATAAGCTACACAACTGTTTCAAGTTCATGTTCAGTCAAGAAGTTACTGAAGATGAAGGGATGCTCATGTGGCTAGGGGATCGATGCAATAAGCTGCGTAGAAAGATTGATAAGCGCACCGAGAGAATGAGTGAGGTTTTTAATCTTAATTTTGATGAAGAAGAATCTGCTGATGATACTTATGAGTGCCTTCATGAGGTTCAAGTGATGGAGCGCCGTTTGCTGGAGTCGCTTACGGCCGTTTTGGTTGAAGTGCGTGCTGTTGTAACCAAGAAGCGGAAGGATATTTCCATCATGGAGAAGTACGATTAGGGCTACAGTCGAATGCTTGTTTAAGGTTTTTTGGGTTGGTCAATCGTGTAGGTATTTTGGTTGGGTTCGGATGTGTTTTGCTTGGTTGATGTTTGATGTTATTATGGACATGTAAGATGTACTTATCTACCTATCTAATGAATAAGATTTATGGTTTAAGGTGACAATCTTGTTGTTGTTGTTGTTGTTGTTGTTTTTTTTTTTTTTTTTTTTTTTTTTTTTTTTTTTTAATTTAATTCATTTATAATCAGTTGACTTATTTTATTTTTCACACACAGGAATAAAACACACATAAAAACGCATATTGGTGAAATAGGTGTGTATAGTGATTTTAGGGTTTTCAGATTGAATTAACATAAATGCAATCAAACAATAAACAATCAAATTAAACGCTATCTTTAAGGGCTTGATTGTTTTATCATCACTACGAACATTGATTTGGGCGTTGATTAAGTCTTTCAGGTATTGGTTTTTTTTTGTATGCTCATTGGATTTTGTACATGGGATTTGGATTTGAGCGTTATTAGTTTAATGGGTGTGTTTAAAAATATGTGGATTTGTTTTAAGTTGATTACTTGATGATGTATTTGTGTTTCGGATGGATTATTGGGGGTTGTTTGATTCTTATTGTCTGCTTATAGATGTTTAAAGAGTGTTTGGGATTATGTTTTAATATACGAAATAAGCAAATCTGAGAGTGTTTTGGACTATAGTCCACTGTGCTTATAAAATTTGTTTGAAATTGATATTAGCAAGTTGTGAATAAGATCGTCAACATAATAAGCTTCGGGTCATTCTCGATCATGAATAGGGCATCTCAACTTAAGATTAACCAAAGTATCTCATATTTATAGATGCACGTTTGGAAAAAGTTATGTTTATCGACCTTTGCATATCTTGATAAGGTTAAAAACTTATAAATTAATATTTGCGAAACACCTATTTAGTATATAAGCTGTTTAAAGAAACTTACCCGTGATTCAAGTTCCAAATGGATTGGATTGGTATTTTGATTAACATTAATAGAGTAAGTGGATTTGGTTGTTTATCTAAGTTCATTAGCAGCTTTCTGGCTTTATCTGCTTATTGTGCTAGAATCGTAACTTTTTTTATTTTTATTTGGGATGTCAGTAAGTGATTACGAATAAGCATTTTAAAGGTATTCGAGATTGAATAGTGATTAGATGGCATATTTTAAACTTTTATTTATACTGAAATAAGCTTACACACATTTATTGAAACAAACAAAATTGCTTATCTGCTTATAAATAGGAAACATTCAATATTTAGTATTAAACATTTTCCTTAAAGATGTAAGATCTAATCATGCTTATCATTATCACTTCCATAAGCATCATCCATTTCTTCATGTGCTGAGTTATTGGTAGGATATAAAGACTGCAACGGTATAGCATTTGTTGATGTTTGGTTTGATAACGACCATACCAAACTCATGTGTTTCCTTTTTTGGTACTTGGCTTCGAAATTACATGCTCTCAACATTTTGGTGGTTCTGGCAAGTTGTATATCCGGGTTATCTTCTAGCTGCCTTTTATCTTCCTTCATCATTTTTATTATTTCTCGCTTGTCGTTTTCAGGTTATGCACCTCCATTCTCAGCTTATAATGCAAAGAACATTGCAGTCAATACAGTTGTAATAAACATATGTTATTTAAAGTTCAAAATAAAAGGTTAGTCTCAATTCATTTATAACCTGAAAATCATTGATTAATGTTTTTAGACTCTTAATCTTACGATAAGGCCAATGCTGAATACCCACATATCTGCAGTTATATTTCAAAGTAGTTAAACCAACATTAAGCTCTTTTGCAGCTTGCCTTATCGTCATGTGAAAGTACTGGCTGATCGTTTCTTTGTTGTATGCCATGAGCTTATGGTATGGATAGTAGATATGTGAGGGTGAACAAACAACTGGAGCAGTGGAGGTGGAGGTTAGAGTGTGGCTTTTAAAAGCCTTACAAAGCCTTGTAGATTCCCAGCAGTTACAAAAAGGTTTGTAACTTCTGATTAATCATAAATTTAATTGATTATATATTAATAAGGTGTGTTATTATTGTTATTGATATTTACTGCCATATAATTTTTAGTTCGTATTCTCAAGTAAACCAATTTAAAAGTTTGTTGATCTTTAATTTGCAAAACAATTATAAAATATGCTATCTTTGTCGATCTTTAACAGTCAACATCAATAGAAATGTTTATGAGTTGAACGTGAACTTTTTAGGAATAGCCGTAACTTTATTTGATTTAGAGCTGTACGTGTATATTGAATTGAAGTTATATTATTCCATATGACCGTGGGACATAACCATAGATGATGTTAGCAACCTTATTCATTGGATACTGCCAAAGGTTTATAGTATTGTTCTACTCGCTTACTTAGTACTGCTGTGGATTATTTTGTACTGCTAAGATAAGTCTTTACTACTACCAACGTATCTTGCTTATGCTGCTACATGTTTCTACTGCCACCGTAATTTTAGAAGTTGCAAAATGTAAGTTTCTACCATCCATATTAGTTAATACTGCTGCCAATGAAAATTAGTAATGCCAGTTCATTGATTTCATGTTTGTATTGCTTGTTATAGCAGTTAGTACTGTTTGCTGGAACTGGTATATATCGTTAGTACTACTGGCATGTTATTTGGTTATTGAAGATGGATTTTAGTACTGTTATAGCAACCTTATTCATTTCCATATGACTGTGGGACATAACCATAGATGATGTTAGCACAATGCATGTATTGAGCAACTCAGGTATAAAATACATATAAAAGCTAATTACCTCATATCAGATTTAAGAGCTTTGAGTGCAGGGATTTCAGGATCATCAAAAATTATTGTGGAAGAGCTGCTTGACAAATAAACCTTGTCTGGTAGGATAAAAATAAAGGTAATGTGTTAGGTCGATACTTTATTTTATGGGTGACATTTGGCAACAATAGTTAGATTATGTACTATTGTAATCTTTGACATTCAGTGATGTCAATACAACCGGGCACAGGCCAGCATGCTTTGTCTTTTTTTCTATAAGCACGTCTCCCAAGCTTCCCCACAACGTCACTCGGACCGATTGCCCACTGTATCCAAAAATTAAAATTTGATCATGGTTTATTATGTATGGCTTAAATATGGCTTAAATGCCCTTAAATAACTCTGTTGTAACCTGTTACAACTATTATGAATGCAATGCTTATGTATGGTTTAGTATCATGCGTATGTTTTAAATTAAAAAAAAATAAAAAAAAAATACAGCTGATATGGACCATAAGAGTATTAATCAAATACAAACCAAAATACTCATATGTTCTTACATAAAATATGTAACTGATATGCCATATTACATAGTAACTACTTGAAACAAAAGAGTTGCTCACATACTATTGAGTGAATGTGCTTTCTAATTTATAACCCATGCATGCATGCAAATGCAATCACAACTAACTCTCCTCGCAAACACATTTATCGAAATGACATATGGGTTAAGTGTTCAATTTGTATATCATTCATATAAATCAGCTTATTATGAATGCAGATAATTACGAATAATATTTATTTTGGTATACAAAATTAAAGTATGATAAATATCAATATATAAATTATATATATGACATATCAAATTATGATTTAATGTTTGCTTCACAAAACATCAATGCATAAAATTCGGAAAAATATAAGGAATAAACATATAATATATCAATACCCAAATTATGCATAATTAATTTGTAATTGGAGATAAACATGTACAGATAATATATATTTATATTTTATATTTAGTATCAAAACATATTTGTTCCAAAAATATATTCGACAATGCAGTCTATAAATAAAGGTATATTGAATGTAAATCATTAAACCAAAACATAATATTCATCGAATCAACAAACACGAACGATGTTGACACCTAAATCAACGAATGATAAGTTCAACAGAGGTGTAACAGTAATCAAAATATCAGACGATGAAGAGGTATGATATGTGTTTTAATTAAGACTAATTTGTTTATAATTGTATTAATCTAGGTTCATGTTATATTAACTTGATACTTTTGAATGTCGAAAATATGCAAAATAATGAAATTTCAATAACTCATACTTAACCTTTTTCTCTTGATGTGAACAAAAATGACATACCAATTATTGTTTTATCGGATGACGACGAGGTAAAATTACTCATTCAACATTGATTTAAATATGTCACAAAAGATATATGTCTTACTTATTGTTTCATGTTTACAGCCTGTTTCAAAATCACGCAAACGACATAGGTTGTTCAAAAACAACAAAAGTGTCAACACCAATGATTTTGTTATTACTTCATCAGACGATGAACAAGCACAAAAATTTGACATAGTTTAAAAAAATACTAGGCACAATCAAACAGAAGAAACAATGGTATGAATTTACATTACAATATCATAAATTATCTTTGACCATGTATACATTATAACTTACACTATGTTTTTATATTATGAATTTGGAATTGTATAAGTCTGATGATGAAGAACACGTTGTGATAAAATGTTCTAAAACATCACATAAGTCAAAAAACACATTACATAGCAAATATATGTTGTTAGACGAAGATACAGATGATGAATTTGATATCATCAAGAGCAACAGTGATGATGGAGTTTGGACAAACATCAATGATTTGCATTAACTGTTTTATGCTTTAGATGAATATAAGCCTAAATATAATATCCTTGATGAAGAAATCATTGAATACTTCCCAACAGGTTGTTTGTTCTAAAATAATTCTATAAATATTTGTAGTTGTAAAGTGTTTTAAATGCCGGAACTTTATACTTACATATTTTATCTTTGGATTTACGCAGATGATTACAAATATAGTGTCTCTGATGAGGAATATGATAGAGAGATTTTACGCAAGCATAACATGAGTGACGATGACATGTGGGATGATATGGTTGATACTGATGGTAAAGTGCATGGTAAACATGGTGGAAAAAACTACATAGATGAAGAAGCTTGGGAAGTCGATTCCAATGAGTATAGTGTAAGATCGGTACCTGATGACGATGATTTAGCCAGTTTTATTAATGACGGCTCAACTGATTATGAAACCACTGATGATGAGAATTGTGATGATGAATTTTGATCAAGCATGCCAAGATTTTCCAAAATTTATGTTTTAATTTGTGACAATTAGTATTTTATGACAAGTACTATTTTATTAGGAAGATTTGTTAGGGTCTATATGATTTATAATTCATGATTTTTATCCAATTACTATGATATATTTTTATTGGTTATTTTGGTGTTTTAATCTTGGCAATTATTATTTTTTTCACCAAATATATCAATACAACATTTATGAGTATTTTAACGATAATTACAACTCAAAAATATGAAATATACACATACTAAGTTTACACATGATTAACAAAACAGACATATTGAACGTATAAATTATTTTTAAAAAAAGATATGTTAACATCTAAGTTACACACTAATAATAAAGATTATTAGATTTAACTAAACAAGATAGCGGTACTAAGTTTAACGGAGCAGTACTAATTTTCAAGTTAGTACTGCTTATGTAAACTTAGTACTGCTAAAGCTTTTTAACAACTAAATAAGCACTCTAAAAGCTAACAAACTAATCAAGTCTAATATACTACACCTACCCTAATGTATGTTTAAATAACAATATGTTATTTCAATGCATTTAAATTAAAAAAAAAAACAATTAATATATTTTAAACTTATAAGTTTAAATCGGATGAAATTTACATAAAGTTGAGAATACTGCTGTTAGTACTGTTCAAGTTTAAAGGAGCAGTACTAACTTTCACTTTAGTACTATTCATGTAAACTTACTTCTGCTAAAACTTTTTAGCAACTAAATAAGCACTCTGAAAGCTAACAAACTAATCAAGTCTAATATACTACACATAGCCTAATGTATGCTTAAACACTAATATGCTATTTCAATGCATTCAAATAAAAAAAACAATTAATACCACTAAAAAGACTGATCATTGATCAGTTACTTCCATTAAATACCATCATAGTATTTACAACAAAGTTTCATAACAAAGTTCATAAACTAAACACATGATAACATCAAAACACAAAAGAAAACTATAAACACATCTTAAACATCTTCGGAGTCTTCATCATTCTCCATCTGGTCCACATGATATTCCTTCTCATCGATTCCTTTGCGAGCCAACACCAGGAGAAAGTTTTCGACGGTCCCTCATTTGAGATTCAAACAGGCAATCATGTCCAGCTGTAGCAACCTCATGAAAAGGGCCAAATGAATCAACCTCATTCATGGTTTGCTCACGTTTTTAGATATTGGCCCTCAGATGGGTGCATTCATCCCCCATCCGGATGAGAAATCCCTCCTGTTCTGTTATGTCTTGAGAGAACAAAAAATTCAATGCATCAACTAGATTGTCTCAGCTTATCCTCTTAAGTTTTTATTCATAATCAGTTATTTCCACTTCAAATTAACATATTAAGTATTGTAGTTCAGTCATTTAAAGTGTTAAAGTTAGTAACTTTCATTAAGTTTTAGTGTTTTTAAGCTTAGTAGGCATACCTTGGTGTGCAATCCAGTAAATGTAGAGAATACTGTATTATTAAATATGATATAAAACTGCTAAACAAAAGGCATACATAAAAAGGTATATTGTTAGTGCAAATATTACGATATTTAAGCTAAACGGTTTCTTCGGTTTTAATAATGACAAACATGTAACTTGTAATGCATAACGTAAAATGTCTAAGTTACTTGTAAACACAAATCATCAATGCATACTTACATCAACACCACTCGACGTCTCAAGTATGCTTCACAAATTCGTAGATTTCCATCCCGACATAAATCACTCAAGGTATGGATAAACAAATCTATTACTTGACAAATGATCAAAGGATTATATTTTTCTAAACTTCACATTTTTAATGTGACAAAACATTTCTTTCAAAAATATATTTTACAAATTATTTTTGAATTAAAAAGAAATGTTTTATTTTGAAAAATAAGTTTAAAAAATCCCAACAGTCATTTTTCCCCCCAAACAGC
The DNA here is from genome assembly GCA_021014915.2 of Artemisia tridentata subsp. tridentata. Classification (NCBI taxonomy): domain Eukaryota; kingdom Viridiplantae; phylum Streptophyta; class Magnoliopsida; order Asterales; family Asteraceae; genus Artemisia; species Artemisia tridentata. The sequence goes on along the minus strand of CP139507.1, from coordinate 317,993,356 downwards.
TCCAAACATTCCCAAATAAACCTTCCCCACTAAAAACAAACGGAGGAGCGTCCACGGTACCACTAAAGTACTGACGGTACCACTAAATTCAGTGGTGCCGTATGAAAATTAGTGGTGCCGTCCCTCTGTAACGGCTAGTTTTCCCCTTGCCTATAAATAGTGGACCATTTTACACTTCCAACTTGATTTTTCCAGTCAGTTTTCTCTGGTCTAATCCCTCCTCACTTAGAACACTTTATTTGATCATTTAGAGAGTCTTAGTTTGTTTAAGAGTGATCCTTTCATCCCACCAAGAGATCCTCTTCATTCCTCTTCTAGTGCAAGAGAAGAACACAAGGTATCCAAGAAGATACAAAGTGTTGTAGTTGTAGGTAGAGCACTTGTAACATTTGTTACACACTTGATTGTAACATAGTATACATCAAGTCTATCTTTCTTTTGAGAGTTTGTGAGGGAAGATCATTGTGATCTTATAGAGATATTGAATATCTCTTGTAGCTTGTGAGCTAGTGTGTTGATCAAGTTGATCAAAGGTAGATAGGGTAGATTGAGTCAAGTGAGGGTTGATCATTGTGATCTTGTCGAGATCTTGGATATCTCTTGAGGCTTGTGGGCTTGTGTGATTAATCAAGTTGATCAAAGGTAGGTTGGGTAGATCGAGTCAAGTGGGAGTAGATCATTGAGATCTTGTTGAGATCTTGGAGATCTCTTGTAGCTTATGGGCTTGTGTATTGATCAAGTGGATCAAGGGTAGATCAAGTCAAGTGTCGAGATCTTGGAGATCTCTTGAAGCTTGTGGGCTTGTGTGATTGATCAAGTGGATCAAGGGTAGATCGGGTAGATCATGGTAGATTGGTGCTAGCTAAGATTAGCACTCGACATCTAGCTTAGTGTCGGCAATAGGATAAGCGACGTGTACGGTTGATGAACTCAAATAAGTACATTTTATTACTATCATTTATCCCATTAATTTGACTTGTTTTACTATATTATGTATGAGGATTGATACTTAATCGTTTACTTTTGTAATTCTCAGGTAAAAACAAGCGTTTGGTGAAACTTAGCGATTTTGGACTAATTAAGGAGCAAAACGTGCATAAAGTGAAAGTCTACTGACATGGACAAGATCAAGTCAATTCTGCTCCAGATGCGCCGCATCTCACTCTCGACATGCGCCGCATCTCTATCAAGATATCACCAGATACGATCCAAGATACAAGAGGACATGCGCCGCATCTAATCATGGAGTTACGCCGCATCTTCTGGCGGTGTACGAATATTCCTGAATATTATAATCTTGGACCCCACGCGAAGTTAAGTACATGCGCCGCATCTACTTATTAGATGCGCCGCATCTTCCCTCAGACAGAAACTATAAATACCCCGTAGACCAGACGAATTAAAGAGTTCAAAAACCCTAACACCGAAGACCGAACAGTAGGAACAAAGGACGAATTCAGTCAAGGAGGCAGCACAAGACACACCCAAATCAAAGATACAAGAGCTGTAAGAAGGTGCTGCATGTATTTAATTCATTAAGTAGTTTTGTTTTATTGTGTTAGCAAACTTTAATTCATCAGGATTGGTGGCTTGTGTAATGTGACAACGGAAAGATTGCACTCCCTTTAATACTTGCTTTCCCATCAATTAAAGTTTATATGTTGATGTCTTTGGTTACTACTTATTAGTGCATTGATAACCTCTGTGTTTATTAGTGGCTTGCGGGCATTTGACTGCGGGACATAATGTGGCTCCCACGGTTGTTTCTAAATTGATCACTTAGGAATAACTTTTAGACATAAGTAATCATTAAGGGTTTACTCGCCGATAAGAATAGGACCAACGAGAAAGGATTAACTACATACACTTCATATAAAGCTATCAATAAAACAAGTGACAATCTACTTAATTATAAGGACAGCCCTCTTATTGTCTCGAGTATTTATCTGTGTACGTGTGTGCTACTTGCTGATTCGTGCCTATTGGTTTATTTTATTATATTAATTGCAACAAATCGTGCCAGTCTCTCAGGCTGAAACCCCCTTGCGTTAGGATATTAAAATACTGATTAGAATAACTAGATAATACGTTCCACTCTTAGTGATCGACACTCTACTTACCATTATCTTTATACTGACCGGGTACACTGCTCGTTAGGTGTGTGTGTTATTGATAAGTCGGCTAAATATAAATTTAAAACTTGAGTAGGCATTAAAACTGCTAAACCGCAACGACACACGCAGCACATCAAGTTTTTGGCGCCGCTGCCGGGGAGTGAATTGTTATTATCTGTTAATTTGATTAGTATTTTAATTAGGTTTTTCTTTTTATTAGATTAATTGCATCATTGTACTATTTTGCATATTTGTTGTATTGTGTGTTAATTGTTTTCTTTTATTTTTGTGTGTTTTATTTTTGTTTGTGTGTTTAATTTTTGTTTTTATTTTTCGTATTTTTCTGTTCTGCTATCGTTGTACTGTGCTAAATCAAACGATACGGCGCATCTGATCTCTCAGATACGGCGTATTGCGTTTAATTTTTTTAAAAAATACAACGCGTTTAATTAATTCGATACGACGCATCTTTTCCCCAAGATACGGCGTATCTGTTTTTAATAAGAAAATTTTTCTAAGCGATAAAGTAATACGACGCATCTGCTTTTGCAGATACGGCGTATCTGTTTTTGATAAAAATTTTTCTAAACATTCACGCCATACGACGCATCTGCTTTAGCAGATACGGCGTATCTATTATTTTGATTAAAAACAGTTTGCGAATTATTAAACAGATACGGCGTATCGATCTCTGTCGATACGGCGCATCTTACTGAATCAAAAATCTTTTATTTTTAAACGTAACGAAAATACGGCGCATTAACTTTCGTTAATACGACGCATTTAATTTTAATTAGATAAGCTGATTTTTGATTGATTAATTTGATACGGCGCATTCTTAAATTCTAAAGCGGCGTATCTATTTTCTGAATAAAGTCTGATTAAATTTTAACGATTATAAGATACGGCGTATCCAACTTTTTGGATACGGCGCATCGCCTGCAGATATCAGTAACTTTAATTTTTCGTATTCCGTTTTCGTTATTAATTATCTGATATATTACTTTCTCGAGCATACCCTACTGATGCTTTTGTGATTGATTTCAGGAAGTGCATGACCAGGAGTTCTACGAAGAACTTGATTCAACCTTTCGAAGATCCTGAACGAGCCCTACATTCGCTTAAAAGGCTTTTCAACACAAGAAGCTTTGATCTTTCAAGTTCACTCGAGCTTGATTACTTTTCTGAAGAAAAAGAGGAAGTTGAAACAGAAACAATGGGCGAAAACACTACTATGGAGGAATACATGAACAATACCCGTGCTGATTACACTTCAGGAGTTGCTAGACCTAAGTTTGATGACAAGTCAAAATTTGAGTTGAAGGGACAATTTCTCAAAGAGCTCAGAGAGAATGCTTTCAGTGGGACGGAACAAGAGGATGCTAATGAGCATGTTGAAAAGGTCCTGGAAATTGCAGATTTGTTTACTACAGAAAGTGTCAATACCGATCAACTCATGCTAAGAATCTTCCCAATCTCACTAAAAGGAGCTGCTAACAAGTGGCTAAGGAATGAACCTGCTAGTTCAATCACCACGTGGGAAGGTCTGAAGAGCAAATTCCTGAAGAGATATTGTCCACCTGCTAAGACTGCTAAGAAGATGGAGGCTATCAATAGTTTCAAGCAAGAGCCTGATGAAACCCTTTATCAAGCTTGGGAACGATTTAAAGATTTATTGATAAAATGTCCTCAACACTATCTAACCCCTATGCAGGAAATAATATTGTTTTATCAGGGATTGGACGTGCCTACAAGACAGATTTTGGATGCTAAGGGAGCTGTACCTCAGATGAGTGCAACTAATGCTAGGAAAGCGATCCAAGAAGCTGCTGATCATTCTCAAAAATGGCACGATGGGACCTCTACTAGATCTAAGAGCAGCACTAATTTTGACGGGATTGCTGCTATTCAAGCTCAATTGGATAAAATTAGTAGAGAAATGAAGAAGCGTGATGAAAGAGCGTATGCTGCCCAAGTTGGATGTGAAAAGTGTGAAGGACCTCACTACACTAAGGATTGTCCGAATAAGAATGAAAGTGAGACGTTTGAAGAAGCTTATTACACCCAATTTGGACAACCATTCCGACCTTCAGGAAGATTTAGGGAAGCTAGTCCGGGATTCTATCAAAAGAACAACTTCAATCCCGCTTATCAAGAGAGGAGGCAGACTTTAGACGATACTTTAAAGCAAATTATGGCCGATGCTGCTAAAAGACATGAAGAGAATACTGCTATGATCAAAGAAATTCGAGCTTCAACGGACACTACTACAAGAAATCAAGGAGCTTCGATCAAAGCATTGGAACAACAAATTGGTCAAATGAGCAAAGTTCTTCAAGAAAGGGGATATGGAAGTTTACCGAGCTCAACTGAAACCAACCCAAGGGATCATGTCAAGGCCATAAGCACCACTGAAGAAGTCACTCCTAATATACCTAGAAGGTCGATGAATGGTAATGATGGTGCAAGACCCGAATTTTTCTTTAACTCTTCAATCAGCTTAAGGAGACTACTAAAAGAGAAGACAAAAATTGAAGAGGAGATCAAGGCAACAATGAAAGAAGAGAGCCCTGCAACCGATTCAAATGCCTTGCCTCATAAAGAAAGAGACCCAGGAAGTTTTACTCTACCTTGTTCTATTAATAATATATCTTTCAATAATGTGTTAGCTGACTTAGGAGCTAGTGTTAGTGTTATGCCTCTTAAGACATTCGCTACCCTAGGACTAGGAAAATTAGCACCAACTAAATTACTTATTGAATTGGCTGATAAAACAGTAAAACGACCTGAAGGGATTGCTAATAATGTGCTAGTTAAGATTGAGCAGTTTATTTTTTCCCGTAGACTTTATTATACTAGACATGCCCGAGGATGTTAAGATTCCTTTAATCCTCGGAAGACCTTTCTTGTCTACTGCCCATGCTAAGATTGATGTGTTTAAGAGAAAAATTTCATTAAGGGTAGGGAATAATAAACTAGTCTATAAGTGCCAAGATCCGGTTAAAAGCATAATTAGAGGTGTTTATATACTAGGATTAAGAGAACGTATGGACCTCGATCTTGAAGCTAGACTTATGGGAGAAACATTGATTCAAAACAACTCGACTAATCCTAATCATGAAGACTTTGAGGAATTCATTGACCTTAATGTACCTACCGAACTTAGACGCGATATTGTTAGTGATTCTGATGACGAGTGGTATGATTGTGTAGTAATTAATAAACGTAGGAGAGTAGTTGAGAAAACCAATTTGAACAATGATGTGTTTATTGAACTACCACCCCACCTTGCTTATTTGTGCCTTTATGATAATAAGAATTTCCCGTCTATCATTTTGTCATCTCTGCCCGAAAGGGACAGGACTTTGTTTATACAGATATTAAAGAAGAACGGCGTGGAAATTAAGGACGAGCAAGGAATGTTTAATATTACTAAATTGGGGATGAAGGAGCGTGATGTTTCCGACTCCTTCAATGATCGATACTAAAGTGCTGAACGTGAGTCTAACTTGAAGACTCTGGAATAAAGACAAGTGCTTACCGGGAGACAACCCGGATTTATCTTTTATTATTCTGTTTTCTGTGTCGAGTCAGTCCAGGCCGCACGAAGATACGGCGCATCTCAATTCTGAGATGCGACGCATCCTCTGCAATGGTCATATCTTGTTTTAATTTTTCTGCATTTTTATTTTCGACTTTAAAACTATTTATCAGTTTATTTTAATGCGGCGCATCCCTGGTTAAGGATGCGGCGCATCTTTATTCTGATCCGTATTATTCCAGGCTCGATACGGCGTATCTTCTTCAATAAGATACGGCGCATCGACTGACCTGATGATTTTCAGTTTTAATTTTTAAGTTTTATTTTTCCTAACTACTAAGGTATTATGCAAGTTTGAACCTTTCTTATCTTAGGTGTGTTTTTAAAGTGTTGGTGGTATTATAGTTTCCTGGATTTCCTGTGGATACATCAAGTATGAAGCTTTAACGTCCTAATCCACAAGAAAGATGATTTTTGCTTTTATACTAATGGAGGATCATACCGAGCAAATCTCAGGGGAGTTTTTTCCGTTCTAATTCTTTTATTTTCCAGTTTTTAACCTTTATACAAACAACGAGGACGTTGTTTAACTTAAGTGGGGGGATTGGAGAATTAGAACACTTAACAATTACTTGTCCTAAACTTTTTCAAAAATTATGCTTAAAATGTGCTTAATATATCAAACTTAAATTTTTTTTTTTTTTTTTTTTTTTTTTTTTTTTAGCATGTTTTTGTTTAAGATCTAAGTTGCATAGCTGCACACATAACGTTATTTTCAAAAATTGTGATTTTTCAAAATTCACAAATCTATGAGTGTGCCGGTGACTTGTAAACTTTAGAACTTGGCTTGTATACTATTCGAGACCACCATAATGAGTATTATTTATATAATTGGAATGACTTGTCTAAATTGGTAAAATTCTAGGATTACACCAAATAGCCTTAATATGTTATGTGTTATTAGCTAACTACACTGGTTAGTTAACCCCCGTATAAACCCTTTTGTTACTCTCATTTTTAGAGTAAGATACCCCTAGAAAAACACTCAGAGCCATTCCTTTCGTTTCTTACACCTATGTTTAAAATGTTTCGTTACACCCTTACACCTTAGCCTACCCTATAGATTAGAATCCATGGTTGGTTAATTGCTATAGGCAGAGTGTGTTTCCTTACATTACCTGTGTTCGCGTGCGTAATTCATTATCTATGGTTAGGTCGGGAAATTGCACAATGCAATTGGAGTGAAAGTAAATATTGTATATCTTTGAGTTTATTTTTCGTGTGTTTACTACTTTCACTATTACCATTATTTCTGAAGTATGAAAAGTATGAATAAAAATTATCCGGAAAGAAAGTTGTAGTGATGTGGTGAAATTTTACACATCTATGTTTATGTTTAAAGTAAAAAAAAAAAAAAAAAAAAAAAAAAAAAAAAAAAAAAATAAAAAATCGAAAAAATAAGAAAAGAAAAAGAAAGAAAGAAAAGTTGGATGTTTGTTTTAACCAACTTATGTAAAGTTATGTAAGTGGTCGATATCACCACTATTTGTTGTATTATATCTATGGATTGAATGGGAATTGGCAGTTATGGGAACGCCAGTTAAGGTTTATTCTTTGATTAAGATTTTGTTGAGTATGATTCGTGTCTACCTAAAGCGTGTGTTTCAAGTGTTAAAGCGTGAGTTATTCGATGATATGAGTCTTATTCATGGGATGGTTGGGATAGTGATTAACCACACTTAGGATTTTAATTTATTTGTTTTGTTTATTTTTATTTTTTACACCAGTTTTATATCCCAAATGTTATCCATGCTCTTTATTATTCTTTATCCAACCGAACCTTTGATTTATTGAGATTAGGGATTTGAGCAATCTTAAGTATCGTAGTCGTGGATTCGGCTATGTATTTATGATTTTGTCGCCCTTTTTGATATATTATTATTGGTGAAGTTTGGACCTATCTTTAGCCTATTCGAGTTAAGGATTTGAGCAATTGCAAGTATCGTGTTCGTGGATTCGATCATGTATTTGTGATTTTGTCGCCTTTTCTGGAATTTGAGATCGATAGTGAAAGAGAATAATTAACCCTTAAGCCAAAAAAAAAACCCTTTTTACCGCTTTAGACTTGTTACTCCTTAGCTTTAGTAGTGGAGATGTGTATACTTGCCAAGCTTATGATAGAATATTCGTCGCGACTGGACAGTTAAACGATTAGATTTGCTTTTATCGACTTATTTTATTTTACTTCTAATTCGTTAAGTGTTTAGTTGTGTGATTATGAAATGAACGAATACATGCTTAAATATAAAAATAAATCCTAACATCTTTTAGGATACATTTTCATAAAAAAATTCTAAGGTTTACTTGGGGACAAGTAAAGTTCAAGTGGGGGGATATTTGATGAACTCAAATAAGTACATTTTATTACTATCATTTATCCTATTAATTTGACTTGTTTTACTATATTATGTATGAGGATTGATACTTAATCGTTTACTTTTGTAATTCTCAGGTAAAAACAAGCGTTTGGTGAAACTTAGCTATTTTGGACTAATTAAGGAGCAAAACGTGCATAAAGTGAAAGTCTACTGACATGGACAAGATCAAGTCAATTCTGCTCCAGATGCGCCGCATCTCACTCTCAACATGCGCCGCATCTCTATCAAGATATCACCAGATACGATACAAGATACAAGAGGACATGCGCCGCATCTAATAAAGAGTTACGCCGCATCTTCTGGCGGTGTACGAATATTCCTGAATATTATAATCTTGGACCCCAAGCGAAGTTAAGTACATGCGCCGCATCTACTTATTAGATGCGCCGCATCTTCCCTCAGACAGAAACTATAAATACCCCGTAGACCAGACGAATTAAAGAGTTCAAAAACCCTAACACCGAAGACCGAACAGTAGGAACAAAGGACGAATTCAGTCAAGGAGGCAGCACAAGACACACCCAAATCAAAGATACAAGAGCTGTAAGAAGGTGCTGCATGTATTTAATTCATTAAGTAGTTTTGTTTTATTGTGTTAGCAAACTTTAATTCATCAGGATTGGTGGCTTGTGTAATGTGACAACGGAAAGATTGCACTCCCTTTAATACTTGCTTTCCCATCAATTAAAGTTTATATGTTGATGTCTTTGGTTACTACTTATTAGTGCATTGATAACCTCTGTGTTTATTAGTGGCTTGCGGGCATTTGACTGCGGGACATAATGTGGCTCCCACGGTTGTTTCTAAATTGATCACTTAGGAATAACTTTTAGACATAAGTAATCATTAAGGGTTTACTCGCCGATAAGAATAGGACCAACGAGAAAGGATTAACTACATACACTTCATATAAAGCTATCAATAAAACAAGTGACAATCTACTTAATTATAAGGACAGCCCTCTTATTGTCTCGAGTATTTATCTGTGTACGTGTGTGCTACTTGCTGATTCGTGCCTATTGGTTTATTTTATTATATTAATTGCAACAAATCGTGCCAGTCTCTCAGGCTGAAACCCCCTTGCGTTAGGATATTAAAATACTGATTAGAATAACTAGATAATACGTTCCACTCTTAGTGATCGACACTCTACTTACCATTATCTTCATACTGACCGGGTACACTGCTCGTTAGGTGTGTGTGTTATTGATAAGTCGGCTAAATATAAATTTAAAACTTGAGTAGGCATTAAAACTGCTAAACCGCAACGACACACGCAGCACATCAACGGTTTTCTCCGCCTAAAGGGAGCTTGTTGATTAGTGAAGTAACTCTCGAGTTGGATACTCGGGGAGTGGAGTAGGGCGAAGAGGAGCTTCGTGACCGAACCACTATAAATCATCGTATCCGGTTTGCGCCTTCTTACTTATCTCTTTACTTTCATTTTATTCTTTATCGCTTTATATTTATATTTGCATTGCTTTTATGATTGTGTGGCTAGTTGCTTATGTTATGTTGATTATGTATGTGTCATCGTTTGATTGTGCTTGTGTTGTAGTTTAATTTACTCATCTCTAGATGTTATATGATCATTGTTGACACTTTTCATATTACGTCACACTTGATCAGGTGTTTGATACAAAAATGTTTAAGGTTTTAAATGGAAATGTATTCACCCCCCCTCTACGGTTTCCACAATTGGTACCAGAGCCACGTCGCTCAAAATTTTAAAACAAATGGTTTTCAAAATTGAGTACGATCCATGTATCAAATTACCTATGAAGGTGATAAAATATGAAATGTATTTAGTTGCTTAATACTTACAAGTTTTGTTGTTAAGTATACTTTGTCATACTAGCTTGAAGGTTTTCTTAAACCACTAAAAGAATAGAGTTTTAAGTGTCTGGTCATGTTTTCAGAACGAATCATTAAGTCATGCAGTTTTGAAAGGAAAACAGATCACGATACCACTAAATATAGGACGGTACCGTTATGTTAACGGTACCGTGGGGTATTTAAAGGTACCATGCCTCTGATTGTCTGTTTTCAGTATTAGGTCATTTTCAGAAATTCATATAAAATCAACCATAAGTCCGTAGGAGTCGTGTCACCCATCATTTTAAACGAAATTGAGTCTACTTTCATTTGAAAAATATTTTTATGAATTAGTTCTAAATGAAAGTATGCTAAAGTTCTTGATTTTCAACTAAAGGTCTTTTTGGTCATGCAGTTTGCGTAAATTTTTTATCAAACTAAAAAAGGGCGATTCAACTTTTAAACCTTGACGTGTTTACAAAGTGACTTAGCAAAAATCTTTGAAATGGGGAGGAAACCAATTCATTTTCAAATAAAATCAAGCTTATTATACATTGTTATACTTAATACACAAAATAACGATAAGTATTTTTGTGTGTTAAGCTAAATGGCTATTTGTTTATTTTTGTGTCTTAGTATTGTTAGTCAATATTTTTGTATGCTTATTGCTATCTTTAGTTGAGCTAATTTTATCTATAAGCATAAGTGTCTTTCATGCCTTGTTGCTATTTGTTTATTATAGTTTTCCGGTTTATGCGTTTATAAGGCTCATGCTAAATCACTTGCACTATATTGAGTAATTAGTTTGCATTGCATATAGGCATAGACCATTTTTCTTGCATATGTTGCAAGTTTTTAAAATGGTTTAGTAACCTTCTTAGGAATAGAAACTAAGTTGGTTGATCATGTGTGTCGAAAGATATTGTCTTACACAATTATTTTTTTCAAAGGTTTAAGTGTAAAAAGTATATCAACACAAAAATACTTAACACTTTCATAAAATCCGTAACATGATCACTAAAATATTACATCATTTTATCTTGCTTGACCATGGGTTGTCTAAACAAGATAAAAGATCATATTAATACATTAGTATTTAAGTAAAAGAAAATGTATTAAACTCGCATTGATCTAACACACATACAAAATGTTTTAAACATTTAGTATTTTACGTATGTTGTATAAAAATAGTTAAGATAATTATTTTTATACTAATGAGGTGTCGAAAAACTAAGAATATTATACCTAATAATATAAATAGTTTTTTCTCAAATAAAAATAAATGACAATATCGAAGTAGTAACTTAATATGTCATTAACCTCACACATACAACTAGTATTAGAATAAATGGAACACATTCCTTAAATTTTTATTTTCTTTTTAAAAGGAGTGATCGTGAGGGTCAAGAAAGATTTCGAGTACATATCAATTCATTGTTCAAATTATGATTGATATCATTATCGAATCTAATTGACAAGTCTTCGAGTATGGACATGAAATTGGAGTCATTATTTGTCTAGCTTCAAGATAACATCAAAATATGATGAAATATATTATCTTGAATCTACATACTCAATCACACTCGATTGTTATGAAAATAATGACGTCCTCTCAAGACGAAAATAATATGCATCGGATCATAACTCACACTTGTGTTGAAGATGCCATATTGAGTTTCCTTGTCCAATAGTTGTGTTCCAAACATTAAACTAATATGTTTAAAAGGTGTATAAAATACACAACTAAGTAGGATTGACAACTTGGATGTTTCATCCGAAACATACAAGTAATTTACATTGCAATGCAATTAGTAAATATGTCATTTCCGAAAAACCAAACACGAGGAAACAAACAACATATGTAAACTTTGCTCATGAACAACTCAACACTCAAAGTCACATGTCTAGTAAAAGTGTCACACATAATATGTTATTAACTATTATGTAAGTCATCAATCTTTGAGAATATCACATGTATTTCTCTTATCAAAAGATTGACAAAGGATAACTTATATCCTATGCATCTTATTCCCTTTGTAACATGAATGGTTATGTTACAAGAGAGTACATTGCATCTTGTTAACAAATATAGGATATTAGATTTGAATAATAACTCAAAACAACATGTGTCATTGCATAAACAAGTAATATTGGTCATACACTAAAATACTTGTTTTACTAAGCATTCGTAAGAGTGATAAGTTTCCTCTTAGAAAAGCATACTTGTTGAAATATACAGTATGTCTCATTTTAAATATAATACTCACAAGATCTATTGAGGTAAGTAACCTTTACTAGATTCTTTCTCAAGATATGCAAAGGAGCATTCTTGAAACACACACGATGTAGTAGATTCTACATTGTATCATATTAGAGTGTCTCTTGGTTCTAGGAAACCAAATCATGTTAAAATAACATGTAACAACTCAACAAACAAAGATGTTGTCCAAGAGATCATAAAATACACCATCTCCATCAAATAACCTCTAAATCTCAAACACGAAATTAAAACATTTCGCTTGCCTTTGTTAGGAGTTGTGTAAGACATGTCATTTTCTTAACCGACTTTCAAAGTATGGTTAGTTGAGTCATATTAGGCCATGTATTAGCAAAATAAGCTAATATCATCTTTGCTATACTTCGATAGGCAAATATAGGAATTTAAAATTTTCTAACATGAGAATGACTACTGGAGAACCTATCGCACTAGAAATTCAATTTGACCTAACGGTTGAATTGCTTCCAGGAGAGAAGTTGGGTTCGTAGTATAACCCGTAAAAATGGTCGTGTTTAGCCTGAATTGAGCACCACTAGTGATAGTCTCATACTCATTCTCTAACTTGAAAATTTTTCATTCCTACATTTGACTAGAGATAGTTTACATCGGTGAACTTTATCTCCTGTTAGGATTTTATTTTGAACAAGCAGTAATTAGGATCTTCCTTAGTAAACCTAGATTGCTTGCATCCCACATATGTGTTTCAAAATGATAACATGTTCTCTTAAGAGTTGATTAAATGTCTCCATGATCTTAAATGCTAAATGATTATCATGTTTTGCATGATGTTTGCATTTATTTCTTATGTGCATTTTACATGATTTGCTTGTAAATTTTGCACCCACACTATGTCCTTTTAACACATTAATTAGGAATTAGGTATGCCTATCACTATGAACCCTTAGAAGTCATATAGTCATACACTAGTGTCAAAACCTATAAGTTAAAGTAGTCGCGAAGTTTTCCTAATTCCCTGGTCATCACTTCGCCTTCTTCCAAGTAATACACCAACCTAGTAGAACTCGGAGTAGGGTTGACAACTTAAATATTTCATCCGAAATATTCAAGCAAGTTTAACTTGCGATCGCAATTGTTAAATGTCATATCCGAAACATCATATTCAAGCCTTTTAATTACATATGTTAAAACGCTCGTCCAAAAGCTTAAAGCTAACATCTAACCTCGGGTGAAAAAGGAGTCACGAGTTACTATATAAGTGATTAGTAGTTCCTTTCATCCTTGTGTGACTATACACTTCTTAAGATTTCAAACCCTGCTGTGAATCAGCACCATAGCACCTGCGTTACGTCTTTCAAAACCCCGTGAAACACTCGCGTGCAAAGCACATCGAAATCCGTAAATCAACCAAACCTCTCAAACGAGAATCCTCTAACCATCTTCATCTAGGTCTAGGAATGATGGAACATATTCCATAAATCTTATGACTATTTAAATATTTCACTGGAAATATTAAAGTCATCCCTCGTACCCCTCTTATGACTACTTGAATATTTCACTGGAAATATTGTAGTCATCTTGTGCGTCTCGTCTCATGACTCTTTAAATATTTCACTAGAAATATTGAGTCATTCTTTAAATCCATCTCATGACTACTCAAATATTTCATTGGAAATATTAAAGTCATCCCTTACGTCTCATCTCATGACTTACTAAATATTTCACTGGAAATATTAAGTCATCCCTCACACCCTTCTTTTGACCACTCAAAGATTTCACTGGAAATATTGAAGTCATTTCTTACGTCTAGCTTCGTGACTTTACAAGTCATTCTTTTCATTTTTCTCATGACTATTTAAATATTTCATTGGAAATATTGAAGTCATTCTTTACGTCTCGTCTCATGACTTGCTAAATATTTCACTGGAAATATTTAGTCATTCCTTACGTCTCTTCTCATGACTTCTAAAATATTTCACTGGAAATATTAAGTCATCTCTCACGTTCCTCGTATGATCACTTGAATATTTCACTGGAATTATTGAGATCATCTCTTCCATTTCGTCTCATGACTTATAGATATTTCACTGGAAATATCAAGTCATTCCCTCTATCTCATCCCATGACTATTAGATATTTCACTGGAAATGTCAAGTCATATCTTGTGTCTCGTCTCATGACTTTTTAAATATTTCACTGGAAATATTAAGTCATCCTTCACATTGCTCTAATGACTACCTATGTATTTCCTCGGAAATATGAAAGTCATCTCTTCTCGTCCAGTACCGTTCAAAGAATTTATTAGGTATAAATTCTCTCCTCGTGTCGAAAAGTTTCACTAAATCAGCGAGATTTATTCGTAAAATCCTCTTAAATTCTAATGACGGCTTAAATATTTCATCCGAAATATTTAAAGTTTATTTAATTTGCGAAATGCATTTAAATGTCATTTCCCGTTCTCAATAAACGTTCATCGAATCCCGTTGGATTCATTCATAAAAGAATTTATTCGGTATAAATTCCTTTAATCTAAGGTCCAGAAAAATCACAACATATGTGAAATTTATTTGTCAAGAATCTAATTATGGGTCAAAACTGACCTTAGTAGGTCACGGTACCCTTAAATAGGGGACGATACCGCTAAATTTAATGGTACCGTCGAACCGTTGTCTGTTGAGACAGTTTATCTTGTTTTTCAATTCTCACTATTTCAAAAGCACTATTGAAACCCACTCGATGTACTCTTGAACCAGAACCGTCTCCTATCAGAATAGATTCTGTCTATCTTCTGATTCCTTAGCTTTTTCCCCTTTCACTTCTACATGGTACTGAACACACCATATGATTGGTTACTTCTGTATCCATAATCTTCTCAAGTTACCTACACTTTTCAACCTTAGTTCTACACTACCAATGCTTCCACATCCCACTCATCTTCCACACATACTTCTAGTGAAGAACCGCTAGGATACGTTGAAATAACCCTTCTTCATCAACATAGATAACCCCACTAGAACCTTATCACTAACCTCACAACCTTGAAGATTTTATCTTCTTAACCCTTAGGATATCTCCACGTGATCACATGCCTCATCATATGAATATTATATGAATATTCACAATGATTGAGAAGAGCTACGTGACTTCAAATGTGAAGTTTATTGTATGCTATCCACCACTTGTCATGACGTTACTAAGCTCATCACTTACGTCAACGTTTGTTTTCCTCTTTATTTTTTTTCACACATCTTGTTCGGATGGTCGTAGATTAAGGGGGAGCGAAAACACACTCATATAGTCTTTCAACAAACACTCTCAAGAACACACAAGTGTGATTCTTATTCCCTAGAAAACTTCCCTTTAGCTGCCCAGAACTAGGCTGCACAGGAAAATTCGTGACTTCCAGGTCACGGTACCGTTAAATAGGCCATGGTACCGTTAAATTTAACAGTACCGTGTAGTATTTAGTGGTACCGTGCCTATGTTTGATGAATTTTTACTGTTTCCTCTAGATCCCTGCATCCCTAACCTCAAACCTGTAAAATTTTGCAAACTCACATACACCCTAAGATTTCCTCACTACACCATAGGACACCACCATCAACTTTAGTTTGAATCCCACAACTCTTGCCTATATAAGGCCTCACCATTGCAAGCTTATCTTGCATCTCATCTTCACACTCAACCCTTATAACTAAACTTCACTCTTGACAGTGAAATTTAGTTTCAAAACCTTCAACCCTTATATCAATCCCACTCAAACCTTCTAGCTACACTTCACTCTTGTAAGTGATAGTTAGTCAAACAACCTTCAATCCCCACAATCACACGAAACCCTTCATGCACCAAATTATCTCTAACACACGACTAGGATCATCCAAACTAGAAATCTAGAACTTCGATACCTCAACCCCGTTAGAGATATCTACCCCCAATCCTGTTAGGATCACATGCACAATTTTTTTCCTCTTTTGAAATATATCATGCATCTCATTGTCAGTGCAAACGATATATTATTCTAAACCATCCTAACACCAATCATCTTAGGTAGATGATTATGTTGTTCAAAAGGTTTGTTAGATCTTGCCTTCCCAATGACAACTTGGAAGAAGTGATTTTGTGTGTCAGTCAACGAACGAATCTCTTTCTTGTTAGTGTGATTGATTGAATAATTACACCTTAGGTTGTCGGTCGGGTTATGACACTAGGTGTCTTTAAATTGCAATATGCATTCATCTTTTTGTGTTGCTCAACTTTCTGGGGCTTTCTTTTTGGTCTTTATCCTTTTAGCACACTTTTGGGTTGTGACACTTACGTGTTAACATAGTTTAACCCTTGCATGCCTTGCTATGTGTATTCTATCCCTACAATGCTACTCCTATTCTTTTATATATCATGTTGCACAAAGCTAACCCTTGATGTAGGAAAAGCCTTTGTAAGAATTTGATCCATGGATCCGCTAGACACTAAAGTGAATAAACAAGGGGATTCAATTACCATAGGGGAGCATTGAGCTAGGGGGAGCTCGGGGGTATTTGAATACATAGCATGGAGTCGTCTTCACAAGTGGTGATAGAAGACTTCACTGGGATGATGCAAGCTCGCTTTTCTGTGGAGAAAGGAAAGTAGTGCAATAAGGTGGAGTAGGGAGTAAATTCAAGGGAGAGCTCGAGGCAACTACCTTTTTGCTTCGACAAAAGGGGGAGAAGGGAGTGTAAACAGGTAACTTTTACATTTAACTATGTGTTACGGTTTACATATTTGTCATCATAAAAAAGGGGGAGATTGTTAGTGCAAATATTACGATATTTAAGCTAAACGGTTTCTTCGGTTTTAATAATGACAAACATGTAACTTGTAATGCATAATGTAAAATGTGCAAGTTACTTGTAAACACAAATCATCAATGCATACTTACATCAACACCTCTCGACGTCTCAAGTATGCTTCAACAAAGTCGTAGATTTCCATCCCGACAAAAATCACTCAAGGTATGGACAAACAAATCTACTACTTGACAAATGATCAAATGATTATATTTTTCTCTAAACTTCACATTTTTAATGTGACAAAACATTTCTTTCAAAAATATATTTTACAAATTATTTTTGAATTAAAAAGAAATGTTTTATTTTGAAAAATAAGTTTAAAAAATCCCAACAGTCATTTTCCCCCCCAAACAGCTCCAAACATTCCCAAATAAACCTTCCCCACTAAAAACAAATGGAGGAGCGTCCACGGTACCACTAAAGTACCGACGGTACCACTAAATTTAGTGGTGCCGTGTGATAATTAGTGGTATCGTCCCTCTGTAACGGCTAGTTTTCCCCTTGCCTATAAATAGTGGACCATTTTACACTTCCAACTTGATTTTTCCAGTCAGTTTTCTCTGGTCTAATCCCTCCTCACTTAGAACACTTTATTTGATCATTTAGAGAGTCTTAGTTTTTTTAAGAGTGGTCATTTCATCCCACCAAGAGATCCTCTTCATTCCTCTTCTAGTGCAAGAGAAGAACACAAGGTATCCAAGAAGATACAAAGTGTTGTAGTTGTAGGTATGTTACACACTTGATTGTATCATAGTATACATAAAGTCTATCTTTCTTTTGAGAGTTTGTGAGGGAAGATCATTGTGATCTTATAGAGATATTGAATATCTCTTGTAGCTTGTAAGCTAGTGTGTTGATCAAGTTGATCAAAGGTAGATAGGGTAGATTGAGTCAAGTGAGGGTTGATCATTGTGATCTTGTCGATATCTTGGAGATCTCTTGAAGCTTGTGGGCTTGTGTGATTGATCAAATTGATCAAATGTAGATTGGGTAGATCGAGTAAAGTGGGAGTAGATCATTGTGATCTTGTTGAGATCTTGCTGATCTCTTGTAGCTTGTGGGCTTGTGTATTGATCAAGTGGATCAAGGGTAGATCGAGTCAAGTGTCAAGATCTTGGAGATCTCTTGAAGCTTGTGGGCTTGTGTGATTGATCAAGTGGATCAAGGGTAGATCAGGTAGATCGTGGTAGATTGGTGCTAGCTAAGATTAGCACTCGACATCTAGCTTAGTGTCGGAAATAGGATAAGCGACGTGTTCGGTTTTCTCCGCTTGAAAGGAGCTTGTTGATTAGTGAAGTAATTCTCGAGTTGGGTACTCGGGGAGTGGAGTAGGGCGAAGAGGAGCTTCGTGACCGAACCACTATAAATCATCATGTCTGGTTTGCGCCTTCTTACTTATCTCTTTACTTTCATTTTATTCTTTATCGCTTTATATTTATATTTGCATTGCGTTTATGCTTGTGTGGCTAGTTGCTTATGTTATGTTGATTATGTATGTGTCATGGTTTGATTATGCTTGTGTTGTAGTTTAATTTACTCATCTCTAGATGTTATATGATCATTGTTGACACTTTTCATATTACGTCACACTTGATTGGGTGTTTGATACAAAAATGTTTAAGGTTTTAAATGGAAATGTATTCACCCCCCCCCCCCTCTATGGTTTCCACATATATAAATGGAAACTCGCCAACACTCGAGTTCGATCTGACTTGAAGCATAATGTCCTGAGGTAGGTGAACATGAAAACTCGGGTGCCACAAAAATATTGACAAAGTATCAAAGATGGATGCACAGACCATGCGAATTTAGTAATAGTTGGGCTTGGTCTCCATACATCCATCATTGATATTCCGTCTATTTTTTATATTTAACTTGTGCCCATAGTATGCAATCAGGTTGTTCAATATAAAAACCCTGCTGCCAGAAAAAAAATATAAGCAGAGTCGTCTACCACAGCGGATTAAGCCTGTAAATTTAAGATATCATAAGCATATATACAAATACAGCAGTTTGATATTCAAATATGGCATAAAAAAATTCAAGCAATACTTATCTTTTCTTTATTCCAGCTATGTAGCAACATGTCAAATGTACGGATGCAATAAGCAGATAACCAATGCTATCCAAACACTTAAACCTTCAGATCGTATCATAGGACTACAAACCTGCTTAAGCGATTTCCAAGAGTTATATTGGTCTAGCGTAAGTGTGTAGACCGCATCTACTTCGAACAATCCTCCACCATATCATAACAATCCAGCCCGGCTTAACCAACCTTCAAATGTTGTATTACATTATACACAGGTTGCTGGCTGCACCTGCTACGACCAAATGTACACATAAATATAATACTTTTAACTACCCATACATGGACAGAATAACCTAGAATCTGTACACTAATTGCTATAATCAGTTTAGTATACAATTTACCAAAATTGACCATTATCTGACTACATTACACAAAAATTTCTTGACATTTTAGCCAACCTATGGAGGATATTCAACTGCAATTAAACTGTCAATCTTTTAAGCATCACACATGTTGTAAAGGAAAGGGCAAGTTATTCCAAACATCATAATTAACCGTACATAAATGAACTGATAGATATATATGATAAACCCACGATATCGACATAATTGAAAGTAACAAAGTGCAAACCTACAACTACCATAATACTTCCATATATAGCATATACATATTTTACTCCTGTAGTTAACACATTGCCACTATCTAAATAATGTGAAATAAAAAAATCAAAACCGATAATGTGCTCACCTAAAGTCTAATCAGATAATCACATCTAACACCGATAATCCAACAATCCATAAAAACCACAAAACATCATAAAGTAACCAACTTTAAACGAATGAACACATTATGAAACAAACACATTAAACTAATCAGGCTAAAATCCAAATCACTACACCTAAAGAATAATCAGATAATCACATACAACACCGAAAATCAGATAATCCCTACAAACCACAAAACATCATAAAGTAACCAACTTTAAACGCATTAACATATTCTGAAACACAACCATTAAACTAATGAGGCTAAAATCCAAATCCTAGTTACAAAATCAAACGAGCATACTAATAAAAAAAATAATACCTTAATGATTTAACCAACTACGAAATCCATATTGAGATTTGTTTGATTACATTTTTGTGGCTTGGAACTCAAACCCCTAAAATCGCTATAGCGATCTATTTCACCAATATCCGTTTATGTATGTGCTTTGTGGATGAGTGTGTGAGACAAAAAGTCAAACACACAATAAAGTTTAAATATGTTACCATTTTCAATAATAAATATTATAAAATAATTAAAAAATAAATGAAATAATAATAATAATAATAATAATAATAATAATAATAATAATAATAATAATAATAATAATAATAATAATAATAATAATAATAATAATAATAATAATAATAATAATAATAATAATAATAATAATAATATCCCGTTGAATTCTCTCTCTTTGTGTGGGCGAATTGGTGATGTACAGGGCGGGTTCATCGTCTTCCTCGGATCATCATCTTCCCTGCTCGGAATTCTCCCATGGCAACACCACCGACATGATCTAACACACCTGTTACATCATTTACTCAACTCTTGGTTGGGCTTCTTTTCTTTCTTTATTTGGGTTCGGATTTTTGGGATTTCTTTCTTGAAATCCTTCTCCTCTCTTATCCCGTTTTGCTGTTGTGGGCTGGTTATCTAACCCCTTGGGCATCCTCTTTCAAAAGTTATTGGCGTTTTGGCCTGGATTTTGTTCGACCTGGTTGTCTTATCCGTTGGATAAAACCGGGTAGCGGTTTGATCAATGGATAAAACCGGGTAGCGGTTTTGCCTTCACGTGCGTATGTTGACTTTTGGTTTACGAGGCAGCAGTTTTTGTTTGCGTGTTTGAGGGAAAAAAAATCCATCGTGGTTAGCGTGTTGTAGTTTGGGTAGCTTCAGTGGGGGCCTCTTTTGTTAGGGGGTAGTGTTTTGTCTAAACAAATATAATGGAGTAATAATAATAAGTAATTGTTCAAAGGGTACGGTTTGACTTGTTTGGTGGGCCCTACCTAGCGGTTTGCCAACTTTTGTTTATTGTGACTTGGATAAAAAGGTTGTTGGTTAAAGATCTAAAACATATACATCGCTCTCCTTATCATGGCTACCCATGTTGCAACTCGGATTTTTTGTCCTCTACAAGGTTTTGAAGGGTGTAAAAGTGGTAATGGTAAAGGGTTTACAAAAAAATATTTTATTGATCACTTTGGCACTAGACATTTTAAAACTGAGGTTTTGAAGGATGCACATAAAGCACGTGTGATGAGCGATTTTTCCTTATTTTCTGCATTTGACCAGGCACTTCATCAGGCTGGCATATGGCTTTGTGGTGAGTGTTTTTGCACCCACACTTTTAGTAAGAATTTTAAACATGCCGGTGGCGATGTGGTTCTTGCACCTAGTTTTAATGGAGTTGCGATCTATGGTATCCCTGTACCTCTTAGACCAATTCCGAATGTGGTTGATGGTGTCGCTGTTAAGTCGTCTTGTACACTGGCTATTGAGGAGGTTGGTGTCGAAGGGGCCGCTTCTATGTTGCCCTCACTCGGTGTTGAGCCCACCTGCTTTGACATTGGCCTTCTTAGTCGTGTCTTCTCAAAAAAGTTGCGTATGGTTAAATGTATTCCTCCTAGGTTGCGGCTTGGGTTTGCTAAGATTTTTCGCAATGCACTAGATATGGTCCTTGCTTGTCCGGGGGATTTATCGGTATGGGTGCAACTCCTTATCCGGCCATGTTGTGTTCTGACAACGTTCGTGCCATCTAACAGAGCTCAGCGAAGATCTTGTGAGAGAGAACGGTGTCAGGTTGAATGTATTTCTCGGGCTATTCTTAGATGGAGGGATCCCACAGATAGGTTTGCTTTGGTGATGGATCGTTTGGCTGGAGTAACTCCATCCTTCAGTGGGGTGAAGAAAACCAAAGACCATGATGGAGCTAACCTCGCTCAATGTAAGCGTAAACTGGGAGATGGTCACTTCACTGCAGCTATTAAGGTTCTCACGTCTTCAGGTGTCGCTCCATCTAATCCTGACACCCTGCTCGAGTTAGAGGCCAAACACCCGTATGCCCCACCTCCGACCTTATCTTCTTCCCTACTCGATGGGGATGCCCTTTTTGTCCATAAAGACTTGGTGTTGAACAGGATTCGCAGTTTTCCTAAGGGGACATCATGTGGTAGCGATGGGCTTAGAGCACAACATTTAATGGATATTTTGGGAGGGGCTGCTTCCGCTATTGCTGATGATTTGCTAGGTTCTATCACGGGTGTTGTCAATTTGTTTCTTAGTGGAAAGTGCCCTGTTTTATTGGGAGAATATATTGCTAGTGCCCCCTTGACTCCTTTAGTCAAGCCTGGTGGTGGTATACGCCCTATTGCTGTTGGTACGGTATGGAGAAGGCTTGTTTCCAAGGTGGCTTCTTCTTCTATTAGCAACTCTTTGAATACTTATTTACAGGACTTTCAATTTGGTGTTGGTGTTCCTGGTGGCTGTGAGGCTGTTCTCCATTCTGTAAATAGGCTCATTGAGTCTAAGGGTAACGAGGTTGGGCTTTCTATGCTTTTGGTGGATTTTAAGAACGCTTTCAACCTGGTCGATAGGAGCGTATTACTTCAGGAAGCCAGGGTGCGTTGCCCATCCATTGCTCCTTGGGTTGAGTTTTGCTATGCCCGACCTGCTAGGCTTTATTATGAAGACTCTATCCTTTGGTCTTGTCAAGGGGTTCAACAAGGGGATCCGTTAGGTCCTTTGTTGTTTGCCCTAGCTTTGCACCCTATGGTTCAGTCTATTAATCAGTCTTGTGAGCTTACCCTTCAGGCTTGGTATCTTGATGACGGCACTATCGTTGGAGATACCCTTATGGTTGCCAAGGCACTTGACATCATCAGGACGGATGGTCCGGCTCGTGGTTTGTTTTTGAATGTTGATAAAACTGAACTCTTCTGGCCCGTGGAGGATCCTCGGAGCAGGGTAGAGGGTGTCTTTCCTACAAATATCTCTCGCCCGATCAATGGTGTCAAACTTCTTAGTTTGGATGATAGTTTTTGTAGGGAGCTGGCTATGAAAAGGGTTTCTAAAACCATTACCCTAATGGAGGCAATCCACAAACTTCATGATCCCCAGTGTGAGCTCCTTCTTCTTCGCAGTTGTGCTGGGGTTGCAAAATTATCTTATGCTTTGAGGACATGCTCCCCTTTGTACTTACAGGAGGCCCAGGTTCAGTTTGATCAGTCGTTACGTACTTCCTTGGAGAAGATTGTTACCGCCTCAGGACCGGGGTTTGGTGATTGGCAGTGGCGGCTTGCCACTCTTCCAATCAAGATGGGTGGTCTTGGGGTCCTTTCAGCGGGTGACATTACCCAGTATGCTTTTCTCGCCTCTTGTATGCAAACGAGTGAGCTACAAGACAAGATACTGGCAAAATCTGGTAATGTCTCCTATGGGCCTTCTTTTCAGCATGCTCTTGATACTTTCAACATTACTTGTAACATAGATGCTCTCGCTGTCACCAATGATGCTTCTGCCCCCCAAATGATGAAAACCTTGGCAAAGTGTTATTTTAGTGTCATTGAGAAAGACCTTGTTTCTAATTACTCGCTAAGTCCAAGACAGGTCGCTGTTCTCAGTAGTATACGGGCCCCACATGCACAGGATTTTCTTTTCACAATCCCTATTAACGGCTTGGGTCAGAGGATGAACCATCGCCAATTCCGATATGTGTTGTGTTATAGGCTTACCGTACCTATGTTCTCTGAAGGTAGCCTTTGTCCGAGTTGTAATGTGCACCGTATGGACATATGGGGGGATCATGCGGTCCACTGCTCCAGTGAAGTGGGTGTGAAGTTCAGACACAATCTGGTGCGTGATATTCTTGTTGATATATGCTCTAAGGTTGGGATCATGGTGCGTAAGGAGGCTCCTATGGGGTTCCTTTCGGAGGATGGGAAGGAGCTACGTCCTGCAGACTTGTTATTATTTAATTGGCTTCAATGTAAAGATGCATGCTTGGATGTGACTGGCATCTCTCCATTTGCTGGTAGTGGGGCGACTTCATGGGCTCCTGGGGTTGCCTTGCACAATGCTGTGGAGAAGAAAAATAGAAAGTATGCTTCCAAATGTGAGGACAATGGATACAAGTTCATACCTTCTGCTTTTTCTACATTCGGGGAATTCGATGCAAAGGCTTTGGACACACTTTCTCGTATTAAGTCTATCGCCACTAGCCACTCAAATAATGCTAAAAGTGGGGTTTTTATCTTTCATAGAGTTAGCTTTTGTATTCAGAAAGGAGTGGGAGCACTGTAACGCCCCGTGCCCGGTTTGACCAAAAATTTTGAACTTTGAACGCGGAAACGATTGACTACCTTGAACTCATGAATATTCTTCATGAAATGAGCATGACATATATGACTTTTAACATTTTAAACACACTTGCAAGAACACTTACCCAAAGACCCTTCAAAACCTTTCACACAACCTTTATAAGACAAACAGACAAGCCTTCTGAGACCAAGATACGCCGCATCCATTTTTAGGGATACGCCACATCACTGTCTGAGAGACAATGCGCCGTAACAATAATAAGTGATACGCCGTATTGTCCTAGATTCAGATACGCCGCATCTATTGAATTAGATACGCCGCATCAACCCACTGAGACTGAAATTACAAGAAAATGGTTACGTTGCGCCGCTTCTCTACAGGAGATGCGCCGCATCACTTAATACGCCGTATCTCAGAGTAGATGCGCCGCATCTACCCTGCACCACAGAATTCTGGACAGACCCTACTGTCTCAAAAATGCAATGTCAACAGCCCCGGCTGGAAACCCGACCTCCCGGACTCGAAACTTAACGAAACTTTCCAGAAACCTTTAGTATGTCCGTAAGTTTAATTTCATCCAAAAACATTACCCGTTTGACCACCCGGTATAGTACCTCCAATTTCCACGGGTTATGCATAATTACCCACAATAACCCATTACACTACAAAACCCTTTATACCACTACCAATTCACAAATAACTTGACCATAACCATTATATTAGCATATCAAAGGCGTTCCATGCATACATGACCCGTTAACTTTCCAAAATGGGTAGAATCATGTTCGTACCAAACGCCCCTTAATGAGTACTTAAACTAGCAATATGCACAATAGAAACTTCATGACTTACACACTTAATTGACCCATAATTTAGACATCATGACAAGACCGGAAAACTAACAAAATGACCATATAAAAGAAGTGTACCCACGACACCAAAAGAACACTTGGGGCTTCCAACTTCAATACGCTTGGTCCAAAAGAGATCCGATCTTCTAAGCTAGCTCCTATAGACCTTCCTACTTACTCCCAAGCTACCACTACGCCAAATCCTTACCTTTACTCCCACCGCTAGAACCTACAAAGATGACATTAGCTTCAAACGTAAGCGAAAACGCTTAGTAAGTATACAAGATATAATCAAAATCACATTTACTCAAGGTTAGTGATTTCCACTAATCATAACATTTACAAGGAGCATTAAATGGGGTGATTACTTACCTTGCTAAAGCAAGTAACATTTTTATATAACATTTTCATGTATAGCATTGGATCCAAGCTAACATATCATTACAAGCTCCATAAAACATCACATTAACATAATCATAACATTAATAACATAACATTACAAAGATTATACTCATATACTTACCTCAACTCCCACTAGCCTCCTACTTGACTTTGAATGGGCTTCTATAATTACTCCCTATCACAAGATTAACTACAATTAGCAACTATTTAACTAAGGAGATCATCATTTCACCACTTTTTACCATAATCATCAAAACCCACCATATGAACCCTAATTTTTCACAATTGGGGAAAGTTACTTACTTGTTGTAAAGAACACAATTAAAGTTTCCTTAAAACTTCTTGATGACTAAAATGGCTAGAATGATAACTTCAAGTGTTCCCTCCTTTTTCTTGCTAAATGTCGACACACCTAGAATGAGCTCAAGATTTCCAGATTTTTCCTAACTAGTTATTTAATAGGGAGCTAGTTGCATCTTTGGCCTCTTGGCAATAATAGCCCTTTTTGTTTCATACTTCTTATTTAACCACACCCTAAGTTATAAAATATCCCTAACACATTTATATCACATAATACTTATATTAATGGTACCTTGTCGGGGTACGGGTGTAACAATTCTCCCCTCCTTAAAATGAGAGTTCGTCCCCGAACTCTACTCTTGGAATAAATGGGGATACTTGTTCCTCATTTTTGCTTCCGTCTCCCACCTAATGCTTGTACCCTTACGATGTCTCCATTGCACTTTTACCAACGGAATCTCCTTATTCCTCAGTTGCCTCACTTTTCTTCCTAGTATAGCTTCCGGTTCATCCTCTTGCGAAAGCAACTCCGGATCAATTTCAATGTCGTCTAAGGTGACTACACTCGCTTCGTCCGCCAAACATTTTCTCAAGTATGACACGTGAAAGGTATTGTGAATACCCTTCATTTCTTCGGGTAATTCCAACACATATGCTACTTCGCCCACTCGTTTCAAGATTTTGAAAGGTCCTACAAACCGAGGACTAAGTTTCCCTTTGTTTCTGAACCTAAAAACGCCTTTCCACGGGGAAACCTTTAACATAACCAAATCACCCACCTCAAATTCGATTGGTTTTCTTCGGTTATCGGCATAGCTTTTCCATCTATCTTGTGCCGCCTTAAGTCTTGTACGAATCGCCTCTATCTTTTCCGTTGTAGCCAATACTACATCCGTGCTCGCCAATTCCCTCCTTCCGACCTCTTCCCAACACACGGGTGTCCTACACCTCCTACCATAAAGCATTTCATAGGGCGGCATATCAATGCTTGCATGGTAACTATTATTATAGGCGAATTCGACTAACGGTAAATGATCGTCCCAATTTCCTCCAAAATCGATTACGCAAGCTCGTAACATATCCTCCAAAGTTTGAATCGTCCTCTCACTTTGCCCATCGGTTTGAGGATGAAAGGCCGTACTCATATGAAGTCTCGTACCCAATTCTTCTTGAAAATCTTGCCAAAAACTTGAGGTGAAACGCCCGTCTCTATCGGAGACTATAGAAATAGGTACTCCATGACGTGCGATTATCTCGTTAACATAAATCTTTGCTAGCTTATGAACGGGCATATTTTCTCGGATTGGAATAAAATGGGCACTCTTGGTTAGGCGATCTACTATGACCCAAATCGTATCATTCTTCTTTTTCGTCCTTGGCAATTTCGTAATGAAATCCATCGTGATCTTTTCCCACTTCCAAACCGGAATATCCAAAGGTTGAACTTTTCCATACGGTTTTTGATGCTCGGCTTTAACCTTTAAACAAGTCAAACACTTCTCAACGTACTTTACACAATCTCTTTTCATACCCGGCCACCAATAGTTCTTCTTCAAATCACGGTACATCTTTGTAGCCCCCGGATGAATAGAATATTTTGACTTGTGCGCTTCCTCTAGAATCAACTCTTTGATGTTGCTACGAAAAGGGATATAAACCCTTCCATACCGAGTTTTAATTCCTCGACTATCTTCTTCGAGATGCGAAATGTAGGAAGTGATACGCTCACCTTCCCTATTTTCTTCTTTCAGTGCCTCCTCTTGAGCTAACTTGATCTTGTCAAACAGGTCGGTGGTGACAACCATTCTTAAGGAATGAATTTTAATAACCTCATTTTGATCCTTTCGGCTCAACGCATCCGCCACCACATTCGCTTTACCCGGATGGTAGCGAATTTCGCAATCATAATCCTTTAACA
The DNA here is from genome assembly GCA_021014915.2 of Artemisia tridentata subsp. tridentata. Taxonomy (NCBI): domain Eukaryota; kingdom Viridiplantae; phylum Streptophyta; class Magnoliopsida; order Asterales; family Asteraceae; genus Artemisia; species Artemisia tridentata. Next base: position 317,965,516 of record CP139507.1, on the reverse strand, counting down.
AATCCAACCACCTTCGTTGTCTCATGTTGGGATCTTTCTTATCGAAGAAATATTGAAGGCTTCGATGATCAGTATAAATTACAAACTTGACACCATACAAATAATGCCTCCAAAGTTTTAAAGCAAAAACCACAGCCGCAAACTCAAGATCGTGAGTCGCATAATTTTCTTCATGCTTCTTTAATTGTCTTGAGGCGTAAGCAATCACTCTTCCCCTTTGCATAAGAACACATCCAAGACAGGAATAAGACGCATCGCTATAAACCACCATATCTTCGGTCCCCTCCGGCAATACTAGAACCGGTGCTTCACACAATTTCTTCGTAGAGTACAAAAGGCTTTGTCTTGTTCTTCTCCCCACTCGAAGGTAGCATTCTTCTTAGTAAGTTTCGTTAAGGACGATGAGATTTTGGAGAAGTCTTGAATAAACCTCCTATAATAACCCGCAAGACCAAGAAAACTTCAAATTTCACCAACATTCCTTGGCGCATGCCATTTCATCACAGCTTCTACCTTTGAAGGATCGACTTTGATACCATCGGCATTAATAACGTGACCAAGGAACTGAACTTCTTGCAACCAAAATTCACATTTCGAGAATTTAGCATACAATCTTTCCCTTCTCAAAGTTTCAAGGATTTCTCGAAGATGAAGTTCATGCTCTTCTTTGCTCTTAGAATAGATAAGAATATCATCAATGAACACTATAACGGATTTATCCAACATCGGTCTACATACACGGTTCATGAGATCCATGAAAACCGCAGGTGCGTTTGTAAGACCAAATGGCATAACCGTAAACTCATAGTGTCCATATCGGGTTCTAAAGGCCGTCTTAGGAATGTCTTCTTCCCGAACTTTCAATTGATGATAACCCGAACGGAGATCAATCTTGGAAAACCACCGCGCACCTTGAAGTTGATCAAAGAGGTCATCGATTCTTGGTAACGGATACACATTTTTCACCGTGACTTTATTTAACTCCCGGTAGTCAATGCACATCCGCATACTACCATCCTTCTTTTTAACGAACAAGATTGGTGCTCCCCATGGCGAACTACTAGGACGAATGAAACCCTTGTCAAGCAATTCTTGAAGTTGACTCATCAATTCTTTCATTTCGGACGGAGCTAGACGATAGGGAGTTTTAGCAATAGGAGTAGCACCCGGAACAAGATCAATACGAAATTCGACTTGTCTTTCGGGTGGAATACCCGGCAAGTCTTCCGGAAAAACATCACAAAATTCATTCACAACCGGAACATCATCGATACTTTTCTTCTCAAAGCTTGTATCTATCACGTGAGCCATAAAGGCATAACACCCACGTGATAAATATCTCCTAGCCTTCATCACGGTACACAACTTTAGTTCACCTTTTCTTTTATCCCCATAAATAATCATTTCACGACCGCTAGGATTCACAACTCTAATAATCTTTTGACTACAAAGAATAGCCGCGTTATATTTATCAAGCCAATCCATACCGATAATGATGTCAAATTCCCCGAGCATAATGGGAATTAAGTCGATCTTAAAGACACTTTCATCGATCTCTATCTCTACGTCTCGATATACATTAGATACGACAACGATTCTGCTATCGGCAATTTCGACTTCTAGGGGTATAGAAAGTTTAGCTAATGGGGAAGTTATTTGCTTGCTAAAATCATACGACACAAAAGAAACACTAGCACCCGAATCATACAAAACCCGAGCGGGTATGGAATTTACAAGATGAATACCTGTGATGACATCGGTCCCCGATTTGGCTTCTTCGACACCCATTTGATAAACTCGAGCGGTCGGTTTTGGAATCTCCACTTTCTCTTGCTTGACGGTTCTCTGAGGCTTTGCTTCAATCGCCTTTGTTTTCGGGCAATCCCTCAACCTATGCCCTATCCCATTACACCCATAGCATACTATCATCGGCTTAGTACAATCTTTGCTTTGATGATCTAAGGCTCCACATTTGTAACAACCCGGCGTATTACGCCTACACTCCCCAAGATGAAACTTGCCACACTTAGAACATGCTACCTTAGTTTTGCCTCCCGTACTCTTCTTGCCATGGTCAAATTTAGCTTTCTTTCCATCCTTATCCACAAACTCTAACTTCCTTTTTGGTTCTTTCGCCTCCTTTTCTTTTCTCCTAAGTAAATCCGCTTCCCTCACCCTAGCCCTACTCAAAAGATCCTCCAATGTGGTACATTTGAATGGTGAAATCACTTCGCGAATGTCATCCTTGAGCATCCTTTGGAACTTGTCCACCTTAAGCTTGTCATTCCCAAGATATTCGGGACAATAAGGAATCATGTCGTTAAACATCCTCCACAACTCATTTACCGTCTCGTTAGTTTGAGTGAGAGATTGAAATTTCTCTCGAATTTTGTCCACCTCTTCCGCCGGAGCATACTCGGCACTAAATAACTCCTTGAATTCCCTCCATGTACAAGTTTCTACCCAAGGTTCACCTTTCTCACATAGCTTTCCTTCCCACCAAGTTTTAGCACTATCACGAAGAAAGTTAGTAGCGTAAATAACCTTCTTCCTTTCTTCGCAACCACTTGTACGAAAAGCGCCTTCCACCGCCGTAATCCACCTATTACTAACAATGGGATCAAGAACACCGGTAAATTGTGGCACATCACAAGCCGTGAAATCCCGGTAAGTAGCTCTATCATTCTTAGGTTCTTTTGTCGGACCACATTCTTTCTTAAATCCATCAAACTCTTCCTTCATTAATTCTTTAAGATTTTGCGTCGTTTGTTGAACATAGTAAGGCATTGCTCGTTTAATAGCCTTACCCACCCTTTTTGCTAATATTTTGTCTAGAGCTTTCATTTCATCTCCCGTGAAGCCTCTAAATTCAGAGCCTTCGGAGTTTGAGGAAGAACTTTCATTATCCTTACTAGCATTACCCGGATCACTTGCCGAAGTTTCGGCATGCTTGGAAGCCGTGGCTTTCTCGACTTCCTTCGGGTGAGGGGTTTCCATTTCTTCTTACTGAAATTTAGCAATTCACAACATTAAACACAATTATAAATACTTAACCAATGCATGAATGACATTTTTTTATCTTATTCTAGCACCCTAGCTTGTCACTCATGTATAATCTAAATGATTTCAATTTCACATATGTCCCGTATTTTCATTACTACGTTGGCCAGGCGTAGTCGTGGAAATATTGAACATATGGGTCCTCAAAACCATCCAAACAATACATAAATAACAAACACTAGCTCTAACCGCATCTATCCAAGGCCTAAGTCTAGGAAATCCTAAAAAGAAATCCTAAATCTCTTAGACCGAAGCTCTGATACCAAGTTGTAACGCCCCGTGCCCGGTTTGACCAAAAATTTTGAACTTTGAACGCGGGAAACGATTGACTACCTTGAACTCATGAATATTCTTCATGAAATGAGCATGACATATATGACTTTTAACATTTTAAACACACTTGCAAGAACACTTACCCAAAGACCCTTCAAAACCTTTCACACAACCTTTATAAGACAAACAGACAAGCCTTCTGAGACCAAGATACGCCGCATCCATTTTTAGGGATACGCCGCATCACTGTCTGAGAGACAATGCGCCGTAACAATAATAAGTGATACGCCGTATTGTCCTAGATTCAGATACGCCGCATCTATTGAATTAGATACGCCGCATCAACCCACTGAGACTGAAATTACAAGAAAATGGTTACGTTGCGCCGCTTCTCTACAGGAGATGCGCCGCATCACTTAATACGCCGTATCTCAGAGTAGATGCGCCGCATCTACCCTGCACCACAGAATTCTGGACAGACCCTACTGTCTCAAAAATGCAATGTCAACAGCCCCGGCTGGAAACCCGACCTCCCGGACTCGAAACTTAACGAAACTTTCCAGAAACCTTTAGTATGTCCGTAAGTTTAATTTCATCCAAAAACATTACCCGTTTGACCACCCGGTATAGTACCTCCAATTTCCACGGGTTATGCATAATTACCCACAATAACCCATTACACTACAAAACCCTTTATACCACTACCAATTCACAAATAACTTGACCATAACCATTATATTAGCATATCAAAGGCGTTCCATGCATACATGACCCGTTAACTTTCCAAAATGGGTAGAATCATGTTCGTACCAAACGCCCCTTAATGAGTACTTAAACTAGCAATATGCACAATAGAAACTTCATGACTTACACACTTAATTGACCCATAATTTAGACATCATGACAAGACCGGAAAACTAACAAAATGACCATATAAAAGAAGTGTACCCACGACACCAAAAGAACACTTGGGGCTTCCAACTTCAATACGCTTGGTCCAAAAGAGATCCGATCTTCTAAGCTAGCTCCTATAGACCTTCCTACTTACTCCCAAGCTACCACTACGCCAAATCCTTACCTTTACTCCCACCGCTAGAACCTACAAAGATGACATTAGCTTCAAACGTAAGCGAAAACGCTTAGTAAGTATACAAGATATAATCAAAATCACATTTACTCAAGGTTAGTGATTTCCACTAATCATAACATTTACAAGGAGCATTAAATGGGGTGATTACTTACCTTGCTAAAGCAAGTAACATTTTTATATACATTTTCATGTATAGCATTGGATCCAAGCTAACATATCATTACAAGCTCCATAAAACATCACATTAACATAATCATAACATTAATAACATAACATTACAAAGATTATACTCATATACTTACCTCAACTCCTACTAGCCTCCTACTTGACTTTGAATGGGCTTCTATAATTACTCCCTATCACAAGATTAACTACAATTAGCAACTATCTAACTAAGGAGATCATCATTTCACCACTTTTTACCATAATCATCAAAACCCACCATATGAACCCTAATTTTTCACAATTGGGGAAAGTTACTTACTTGTTGTAAAGAACACAATTAAAGTTTCCTTAAAACTTCTTGATGACTAAAATGGCTAGAATGATAACTTCAAGTGTTCCCTCCTTTTTCTTGCTAAATGTCGACACACCTAGAATGAGCTCAAGATTTCCAGATTTTTCCTAACTAGTTATTTAATAGGGAGCTAGTTGCATCTTTGGCCTCTTGGCAATAATAGCCCTTTTTGTTTCATACTTCTTATTTAACCACACCCTAAGTTATAAAATATCCCTAACACATTTATATCACATAATACTTAAGTTATAAAATATCCCTAACACATTTATATCACATAATACTTATATTAATGGTACCTTGTCGGGGTACGGGTGTAACAAAGGAGTGGGAGCACAACTAGTGTCTAGACTCCCATCCAACTTTATGTAAAATTTATTATGTTTAATGAAATTTTTATTATTAAAAAATAAATAATAATAATAATAATAATAATAATAATAATAATAATAATAATAATAATAATAATAATAAACATGACTAAAAAAGATCAAATAGAGTACTAGAAACTGATCATTGATCAGTTAAACTACTTATATACATTCATACATGTCAAAGTTCATTACAAACCAACCATTAATATCATCATCTACGTGAAACCTGCATAAACCCATACATATCAATCAAAAACCCATAAAAGACAACCAAAAGAACGTAATCAACCATGAGCTAATCAAACAGATCCACGATGCTAATATGATCCTGCTTCTCAGACAAACCAGCACGGATTTCAATCAAGATAGCCGTTAAGGCCTCCAACCTTCTTTCACTCCCTGATTTGAGCCTTCCTCAAGCACTCATAGGTATCCCAACCAACTTCTTCATCATCGTGGTTAAGAGACCACACCTTTGCCATTCTCTCAGTGCATTTTTGAATCTTCCTTTCCAATTCATTGCAGCGCTCCCCAACCCACCTAATAAAAGCTTCATCTTCTGTGTGTTCTTGAACGAATTGAAACTTGAAGCATTCGTGAAGCTTTTGTGACCGATAAACTGCTTTCAATTCATCGATGAGAGAAGTATCGGCAGCCATTATTTGATTGTTAGGCCAGAGAGGATTTTTTGGGTTTATAGAAATTAATACAGATTATTAAATATGAAACAAGTACAAATGCAATGTATATAACTAAACATGATTGAAACTGAACAGGTTTCATCATTACAAAAATGAACTCCATCTTAATTCACACACTTGGTTTAGTTTCTCATGCACAAATATCAAATACATTTTTGTCAAAAACTTTTGGAATAACACATAAAACACCTCCACTTATGATAAAAGATGCATAAACACATAATTTTTTGCAATATAACATAACTAACCCTCAAAGTTTGCCAATTATGATAGCCAAGAGGCATGATTGCAACACTTAACTCTAAATATCAAATCAGTGTTTAACAAAATGTTTGGCATTGCAAGATAAACCCCTCATTTATCCATTTTCTAAAAAAAAAAATAAAAAAAAAAAAAAAAAACTTAATGTAAACTAAATATTGCATCAAAAGATACGGTTACGTAAATGCATGCAACATATGCATTCGAAAATGTTATATAAAAAACCAAACAAAACTCCAGTCCTTTCAAACCAGTCCTTTTGGTCGGAATATACAAACAAACTATACAACTAGACATTTAAGTAAAATCTATACACTCTAATATGTACATTAATGAATACCTAATTTAAATATACAACACATAAAAGATTAATTACCATGTATTTTAAATCTATAAAATATGTATTATACACCAACTCATACTAAATAGTACATAAATAACAATACCATAACCTTATTTACGTAAATTACAAGTCATGCCCGCCCATCGGGCGGGCTTAGAAACTAGTATGTATATATATATATAAAAATAATGTGTATGACGTCATCAATGCCACATAATGCCCAGTAATCATGCATTAATGCCACGTCATAAGTCCACGTAAGCACCCTTTGTTCATAATTTTTTTTAATTAAAATTCATAATTTAATCCGTAATTAAAAATGTAATTATCAGTATTCGAACCTAGGATTGTTAGTAGAGTGATTAGGATGCTTACCACTAGACCAATTTATTTTTTTGAGATATATCATCCAAAACTATAAATATAATGTTCATGAGAATGTTAATACCGTATTTTTTAGAAGATATGCTTAATTTATAGAAGATATAATTTAGAGGATAAGTTTAGAATGTATTCTGTATAAATTTATTATTCCCAAATTAAAGATAACTGTTTATTTGGAGATCATCACAAGTTTCTTCATCGTTAACCTAATTTGACACTATATATAAACCATTCTCACATAAAAAATTGCAAAGCTATGTTCAGAAAAATATATTACATTATGCAGGCACATAGACACTCTGCAAGGCTTGAAAGAGCATCCGAGAAGAAAAACTCTGATGCCCCTTTAGAAGGTATTTTTTAACAAATAATTTATTTATTGGGTTGTTATATTCTTATTGATGTGGTTGTAAAATTTATCTCATGTTTTATTGCATAATGATTTTGTGATTGCTTACAGTTGATGAACCACAAAAAAAAAACGATACAGCAGAAGAAAAACTCTAAAACCCCTTTACTAGGTATTGTGTTGTTAGATAGGTTTACATGCATTGTTCATTAATTTTAATAATTTAGACGTATACGTTTATGATTCTGTAACAGTTAAGCCTCGACAAACTTTATCTACAAATATCGAGAAATTCATGTTTGAAAGTGATACACCAGGTAGAAGATCTGGGCACCATGTTTCTAATGTTGTTACACAACCTGCAGGTAGTATCTTTATTAATGTTTTATTTAGATACATTATACATGGTGTTTATACTGCGTTGCTTAATTTATAACTTCTAAATCAGCACCAAAAAGAAGTTTGGTACAGTGGTATGTGTTAAATCACATACCTTTTCTTTATCAAAAACGGACTTAAAAGACCAAAAACCGACCATAAATGCCAAATATATGCTTGTTTTTGTGTTTGTGTATGTGTAGGTAAAGGATATAAAAAAATGACAAAAAGAAAGAAAAAACGGACGGAAACGAGCACGAGAATGAAAAGAGTGAGAAAAGCCGAGGCCGAGGATGTGATTCTACAGTTTTTATCAGCCATAAACCCAAAATTCCAAAACCAAAGCCTTAATGATAAATCCTTTTCATCAATTATCCAAATTCATTTTTACCGTTAGTCCTTAACAATTTGCATTGTTAGTCCCTATCTAACTATTGTTAAGTTCTTATTAATAAAAACCCTTTTAATCCAATCCAGCCCAACTGTTGGGAATTAAGGTTAACAGTTGGAACTGTTGGTATATAAGTTGGTACTGCTGAAGAGATTGAAGACAACACTGACATTACAAAGTCAATTAGTACGGTTGCATTAGAAAGTTAGTACTGCTTATGATTTTTGTAAACGTATAGTAGATAATTATAGAAAGGATTTTGTGTATATCCTATTGGTATAGATTATAGTTATCTTGTACAGGAATCATTGGTCTATAAAAGGATTGCCTAGGTCAAAGAGAAATATATAGAATACGTATCATTTTGTTAAGATTCAAGGTTGTAAACCCTAGTGATAGAAGATCACTCGTATTATTAAATTAATAATATTGAATCGTTGAAGTAACTTGTTTCATTCATAGTTACTGTTTCATGCATACATACAAAATCTTCTAAGTGTTTGCTAGTAAATTCTGCGTGCTAGTTAACATTATTCAAAGTATCTATCTAACACAAGGAGTGTGTTAAGATCCGGTCAAGTGGTATCAGAGCCAGGTTGATACTTTTTGATTTAGAAGAAAAGATGGCTCTCATGGCATTTTCAGACTCTGAGGTACAAGTTTCTAAGTGTTCTAAATCTTGTGATGCATTAAAAGATCTAGAAACTCTTAAGAAAAGATATGATGAACAAAGAATAGAGCTAACCTAAACCAGTTTTAATTTAGCAAATCATAAAAGGGCTTTAGCTGTGTTAGAAGAACAAATTGTTCATTATAAAGGTAATGAGTCTAAGTTTGCTGATGATATGATTATACTTAAGAGAGACTTAATGTTTAGAGAAAATGAAATTAGTGTGTTGAAACATGAACTGGAACAGGTTAAGAAAGCCAAGGAGAACATTCAAATGAGTGTAGACACACTAGAATACACATCAAAAGGTGTTCAAAAGATAATTGAATGTCAAATCTTAAACAAAGCTAAGTCAGGCCTAGGGTATAAGTCTGTTCCACCTCCTTATAGGGGAATTCCAACACCCCCAGGCATAGACTTAGAACACACAGGACTCCCAGAATTTCAACTACCTGAGCTTAAATATGGTCCTCAACCTAAAGAGAATGTAGTTGATAAACCTGTGTATGAGAGTGCAAGTGATGCCTCACTTTCTGAGGATAAGGTGTCCTTAGCTAAGGACTCAGATGTTCCAACCATAGAGGACTGGACTTCTGATGATGAGGATGATCAGGCTGTTGTTAAGCCTGTTAGTGTTAAAGTGGAAGAGCCAAAAGTTCCCAAAGTGGTCAAACCTGAGACTGTTAGGCTTAGATCAAATGTTAAACCATTTAAACCAACAGTTAGGTATGCTGAAATGTATAGAGCCACAAACAAGCCCAGAGGTAACCAACGGAATTGGAACAACCTTAAGTCTCACCAACTAGGTGATGACTTTGTCTGTGTTAGGAAAGCTTGTTTCACATGTGGTAGCTTTGACCATCTTGCATTTTATTGCAACAATAGGGTAACTAGGTATTCAAGTCCTAGGGTGAACTCAGTAAAACCTCCTACTTACCTAAAAAATACTAGAATGATACCTAGATCAGTTCTTTTAAGGTCTGGACCAAGAGCAGTTCATACTGCTAGACCAGCAGTTCATACTGCTAGACCAGAAATTCATAATGCCAGACCTAATAAGACTCTTTACCCAAGACCAACAGTTCAAGGTGCAAAAACTCTTTTTAAATCAGCACCAACAACTATTAAAAGGCCCTTTAACAACATAGTAGTTGTAAACAAACAAGTTTGGAAACCTAAGGTTGCAACTGCAAACCCATCAGTTAATACTGTTAGGAAAGCAGTTAATATTGGCAGTTTTAAAAACACTGCTAAGGGAAATTTGGGAAGTGGTATTAATGCATCTTCATCATGGGTTTGGAGACCACTTCAATCTAATGGTACTCCAACTGTTCTAAAAAGATTTAATTATATTGATGCAAGAGGCAAGCCTAACCTGGTAGTTAATACTGTTAGGAAAGCAGTTAATACTGGCAGTTTTAAAAACACTGCTAAGGGAAATTTAGGAAGTGGTATTAATGCATCTGCATCATGGGTTTGGAGACCACTTCAATCTAATAGTACTCCAACTGTTCTAAAAAGATTTAATTATATTGATGCAAGAGGCAAGCCTAAGTCTGTTATGGCTTAGGTGCCACAAGGAAATTAATTTTTCTTTTTATGTGCATTGTTAGTCATATGCTTGTTATGTTGTGAGACAAGTGCTTTGTACTTTGTTTCCTTGTATGTGGACTAACAATTGCAGGAATGGATGATAAGCACCAAGGAATTACAAGTGATTTATGTTTTGGACTGAATTATGATTTGGAGATCAGTGTGTGATCTTTCCACACCACAAATGGTAATTGGTTCACCATGTCTAACCCACATAAGAACCAACTAGTCCAGAGCAAAATGTTTTTGGTAAAGACTAATCAAATCCGTTAATGGTTGACAATTTACCAAAAATTGTATGGTTATCAACTCACCATATCTAACTGTAAAGAGTTGGCTAGTCCAAAGCAAACGGCTATTGGTAAAAACATATCAAATCCGTTGATAGCTGATAGTTTGCTAAAAACTATATGTGCATAAAAATGTTTTTCAAATAAGTTTATACTGTTCTTTGAAAATTTTGTTAATGGTTTGTACTGCTAGTGTAAACTTTGTGCTGCTAGTGTAAAGTTTATACTGCTGAACTAGCCGTTGTGACTGTTGTGTCAGTAATTAATTTTGGAGTAAAAACTAGCCGTTGGAGGTTTGTTGCGATTTTTACTGATTGATTTACGGTTTTTGAGGGATCCTCATCTAGATATTTTAACTTTTATTCTATTATAATATTATCCTAAAATAAAAGTTAATTTATTCTTTAAGTCGGTCAATTGAAACCCTAATACTCTCTCAATAAAATCTCAATTTCACTTTCATCTTCTACTTTCTAACCAAAATTATCACTATTCACCATAGTCAAATCAATAATTACTGAGAACTTATGGCTAATTTGGATTTTGTGAAGACGCACAACCAGGTGGCTTTTCTAGAGAAAACAGAGGAAGGAGATGGACCGAAATTTTATGAGATAGTGGATTTCCTCAACCACTCTCACATAAGGTATGCTTTAACTGTCTCTCCTACTCTATATGTCTCTCACATCACACAGTTCTAGCAGAATGCAACTGTCTTGACTAGTGAAGATGGAGACTTAGAAATTCATTCTAAAGTGGATGACATATCTTTTGTTCTTACCAAATCTACACTTAGGAGACATCTTAAGTTGGAAGATTCAGATGGTATTAACACTATGCTAAACACTGAAATTTTTGAAGAACTTTCAAAAATGGGGTATGATACATCCTCTCAAAAACTTACTTTTCAAAAAGGATGTTTCTCCCCACAATGGAGATTTTTGATACATACTCTCTTACATTGTTTAAGCCCCAAAAAGACAGCATGGGAGCAATTCAGCAGCAATATTGCTATTGCTCTCATATGTCTATCGACAAACAAGGTTTTTAATTTTTCAAAGTTCATATTTGAGAGTATGGTTGCAAATGTAAACAGCAAAACAAAGTTTCTTATGTACCCAAGATTTATTCAAACCTTTCTGAATAAGAAAAAGAATTTGCTTAAGCAACACAAAGAAACTTTTCCTACTCCTAGCCTGCAACAAAAAGTTTTTCAAAATATTGCTATGGCAAGTAGATTGTTTACTGGGGTTATAGTATCTCTCTTTCTAGAAATGCTTCATATTGATCAGGGTGAAGGCTCAGTCAACCCAACTGATCCCTATCACACACCCAATCAAAATCATGAAATAACCCAAACACCCCCAATTATCACCACTTATAGGAGAAGGACCACACCTAGTCTAACTAGAGTGGCAACTAGATCCTTGCCCCATGATTCACCTCTCCTAGCAGGTAACACAGCTAGAAGTGATGAGGGTAGTTCAGGACAAAATGAATTGATGGCTTTATGTACCAAGTTAACTGCTAAGGTAGAATCTTTAGAGGAGGAACTTAAAAGTCACAAAGAAAATTTTGCCAATGTCTACACAAGGTTGACTCTTAGGGTGAAGAAGCTGGAAAACCATCTCAAGAGGAAAAGGGCTAGAGCTATATTGGATGAAGATTCCTCAGATGATGATTATTCAGATGGTTCAGATGATGATGATGGTAGTGATTCTCCCAAACAGGGGAGGAAACCAGATAAAGGCAAGGAAGATTAGGGGGGGAGATCAGAGACTCAGGGGAGGCATGATGAAGGTACTAGTGATTTGTTTGGTATGGGTACTGGTAATGCTGCTGATATGGATGTTGAAGATCAGGCACAAGAAACTGCTGAGAATGAAGAAACAGTTCAAACGGCTGAGACAGAACAAGAAACCGTACAAACTGCTAGTTCACATCTAAGTACTGCTGAGGCAGAGTATGAAAGAAAGAGAGCAGCAAAGGGAAAGAAACCAATGACTCCTGAAGAAGCTGAAGAAGAAGCTGAGAAACAGAAGAAACTAAAGCCAAGAACTCAAGCACAAATTGATTATGATGCTGAAGTGGCAAAGAAACTTCAAGAAAAGGATCAAGCAGATGAACAAGCTCGGATAAATCTTGATGCAGAGTTAGCTAAGAAGATGGCTCAGGATGATTTTGATGATGTAATTGAGTTTATAGAGAAAACAAGATTAGAAAAGATAGATTCCAATGCTGAGGTTGATCAAGAACAATTCAATGAACAGCTATAATATTTGTTAGATGCAGACTTAATTGTGAGAGCTCAAGCAGTGCTTATTCTTAAAGATAAGAACTTAAGTGAAGAAGAGAAGTCCATAAAGCTCAAAAGTTTTATTCTATCTAAGAACAGAGAAGTAGCTTGGAATGATCTTATGCAAAGATTAGAGATAGGCAAAAGAAAGGTTACAAGACAAAGATGCCTACAAAGAAAGAACAGAACAGCTTTATGAAGAGTTACTTGAAGAATCAAGTAAACTGGAAGATGAGTTACTTTACAGGAAGATCAGATGTTGAAATTGAAAAAGCTTATTATGAAGCTTATGCAAGACTGAACACACCAATTGCAAGGGATACCAGAAAAGGAAGGAAAAGAGATGCAGAGTTGTTAGAATCTGATGCAACAAATAAACAAAAGAAGGGAGCTGAAGGATTGACTGATGAACAACTCAAGAGCATGATGGTGATAGTCCCTGAATCCACAAACATCAAGCCTTTGCAAGTAAAACATCCCATTATTGGCTGGGAAGTATTCAAAGAAAGTAGGATGAAAGGGTGGAAGATATGAGAGTTGGTGGAATTACTGAAAGATACAAGCTGTTTGAAGATTTACTCAAAGGTTTTGACAGGGAAGATCTTAATCAGTTGTGGAAATTGGTACAAGAAAAATTCAGAATTGAAGATCCACTTGAAGACAAAGACAAAGAACTATGGGTTCAATTGAAGAGGATTTATGAACCTGATGGTGGAGAATCAATGTGGAGGTTTCAAGCACAAGTCAAGGATGTCGCGTGGAAATTATTTGATACATGTGGTGTTCATAGAATATCTACTAAAGATGGTTTGGAGGTCTACATGTTGGTTGAGAAAGATTACCCACTCAGAACAGCTGTATTGGTTACTTTAGTATGTTCAACATTGGAAGTTGAAGCTAATTCAGAGATGGCAAATGTGTTGATTAGAAGAATGTTTGATCTTGCAGAACAGAGGAAAGCCCAGACAAAAAGATTTACATGATAGATGTTTGGAAGAATCCCCCATCATATGAGATGAAGCTTAATTCGAAGAAACTTAGTGATTTGCACATAAATCATAAGTTTAGGGGAGGATTGTTGGGAATTAAGGTTAACATTTGGAACTGTTAGTATATAAGTTGGTACTGCTGAAGAGATTGAAGACAACACTGACAGTACAAAGTCAGTTAGTACGGTTGCATTAAAAAGTTAGTACTGCTTATGATTTTTGTAAACGTATATGAGATAATTATAGAAAGGATTTTGTGTATATCCTGTTGGTATAGATTATAGTTATCTTGTACAGGAATCCTTGGTCTATAAAAGGATTGCCTAGGTCAAAGAGAAATATATAGAATATGTATCATTTTGTTAAGATTCAAGGTTGTAAACCCTAGTGATAGAAGATCACTCGTATTATTAAATTAATAATATTGAATCATTGAAGTAACTTGTTTCATTCATAGTTACTGTTTCATACATACATACAAATCTTCTAAGTGTTTGCTAGTAAATTCCGCGTGCTAGTTAACATTATTCAAAGTATCTATCTAACACAAGGAGTATGTTAAGATCCGGTCACCAACACATAAACCAACCCAACCCATAGTCCTTTATAAAACCCGGATCCCTTACAACTCGTATCCAACCCGAAAGTCAAAACAATAAAAACTCGGGTCAAACAATAGAAAAAAGGCGCGTATTCTTGTTACTGTCATCTCCTTCTCCAATTTTTACCTTGCTCCATTTCACCCTCACTTAAGTGACATTAACTCCTTCTAGAAGGATGGCTAGGCTAATATGAGCTCACTTATTGTCCACCGTGGCATTTTTCAAGCTTTTGATTGGAGGAGGCTATGTGGCACACGAATCAAGGGCTGTGATTGATGATTGATGTCGATATCATGGATTTAAGGGCTGGGATTTGTTGATAGAAACCCTAGAAGGCTCCTGGGACTCCTATAAATACAAGGCTCTTCACCAAGCATAAGAAGTTTTAGTTTTCGTCTTATTTTTCAGTCATTGTAGCTTAATTACTGCTTCTTTCTTGTCTTTTAATTTAGATTTGTAATAGTTTTTCATTAATTAATAAAAGTCAGTTTACATTATTGCTTTGTCTCTTTTACTTATGTGTAAAATGCTCTTAAATGGTTAAAATAAGCTATAATAAGCTCTCAATAATCACTTTACTTAATTACTTTTTAGATCTCAAATAAGCTGTTCCATAGCTTGTTTTGAGCTTCTATAATCAAAACTTGAATTGTACTCCATTGGATTCAAATTACCTTAACTTAAGGAGGAATAAGCATTTGGATGATAAGCTAAATTGGGAAGGGCTTATTGGACTTTAACAGCTTGTTTTTAACAAGATGGAGCTTGTAGATCAGCTCTTGGAGCATTTATAAGTCCTTGTTTGAGCAAAGGACAATGTGAGTTCCATTTTTCCTACTTTAGCTTATCAAACTGCTTATTATTTCATTACTGCTTATTTTGTGCTTATTTGTGTTTAATTTGTCTTATATATGCTTATTTGAAGTAAATCTAATGTTTTGTTAGCTTATTTCATAGTGTTACATCTATTTGTGCTTATTAGTGTTTTTGGAGTCAAAATAGCCAATAAGCTTAGCTTATTGGCTAAGTGCTTTTGTCCTATAAAATTCTGCTTAAAAACCTTCTAAAGTACTTAAGAATAATCTATTTTTAAGAAAATATTAGGTTTATAGGTTAAATTAGCTTAAAAATCAGTTTTAGTCATTTAAAGGGGTGTTTGGATATAAGATTTAGATTAGTCAAATAGCTGTTTTCATGAGTTTTAGCCATTGGTCCATTTTGTTTTGGCTCTAATTAAGTCAAATAAGTTGAATCTAAGGTGTTTAAAGCTTTTCTAAGCAGATTTGTAAGTTTTAGAATGGTTTTTAAGGTCTAAACTAGTAGTTTTAGCTTACTTTGCTTAAATCAGTGATAAGGTCTTATGTATGTAGTTTTTTGAGTTAAAATCTGTGATATTAGTTGGTTTTTATTTGTTGGTTAAGTTTCAAATTGTTTTGAGTCTTATTGTTCAATTTTAGCATCCTGAGTCACAATTTCAAGAAAAACCTAAAACAGTCTAAGTAAGCCTTTTCTTAGTTCATTTTCAGAGCTTATTGTTGATTGAAAGTGTTATAAATTTATTTTACAAGTTCTTTTGTTAGTACTCTATGTTGTTTTCTAGTTCTTAGCTTATTAGTTGCTTATTTGTAGTCTTAAAACTACTGCATCAGGTCTATAAACTATTGCATCAGTTAGCCCTTTCTCTAATCAGCATCCTTATCAGCTAATTTATAAGCTCTATATAAGCTCTAATAGGCCTGCAATTCATTTTATAAGCTCTTTAGTATACAAGCTTTATATGTTTTTAGTTTTTGTGACTTAGCTTATTGCTTTAAGTGCTTATTTTATGGCTTAAAGTTGCCACTTCAGGCTGTTTGGGATATCATTTTGGCCTTATTAGCTTATTTTGAAATCTGAGCTTATTGTTTGTTTAGAATTGCTTATTTAGCTTAGAACTGCTTTTTAGGTTTGCATTTAGGATTTAGAAGTTTTTTTTAGTTTACACACAAGCTTTTAGAAGCTTGTGTGTTCATATCAGTTAGTTTCTAGTCTATTTTAGTTACTTAGAATATGCTTGCTTATAAGCTCTTTTCTAGCTTATTTCTTCAGTTCTAAAATTTTTGTTTTCACAAAAGTTTTCTATTTTTAGCTTATTTATAAGTTCCAAAAAGAAAAATTGCTAAAAAAAAAAAAAAAAGGAAAGGGAAGCAAGGGTGAGCTGAGGCTCGAACCCTGACCTCAACCTATCTCAACTCTTTAACACACACCATACCAACTGGCCCTTGGGTCTCTTCGTTAGTGTTTGTGTCGGTTTTATATTTAACCACTTTTTACTTTTAAACTTATTTTCTTATTTGCTTAATAATGCTTATCCAAATAAGTTGTGACTTATTTTATTTTTCTTAGAATCTTATAACTTTAAGAAGTTTTCCAAAAAATTTCATAAATTTTCACATTAATTTAGTATTTTAATAATTTTTTTATCCAAAAGTGTTTTTTATTCATAAAAAATTAAATAAAAAGCAAACAATAAATCTTTTTTCTAAAATTATTTAATAATTTAGGACTTTTAGGAACCAAATTTGCACATCTAGAGTAGATTTTTGACTTTTAGTTTCTAGGACCGTTTTTAGACCGTAAGAGCCCTTTTTTTAGTTTTAATTGCGTTTTTGATTGTTTGTGCTTTTCTTACTCATTTTATATCTTTATTACTTTTTAGTTATGTTTTCTATTTTAGATATAATCCAAATTTCTACTTAATCAATATTCGATCATGAACGAATTCACGTTCATTCACACTTCATCAGAACCTAACGACCGGAAAAATTAATACTACTGGAATTATATTTGATAGAATTTCTTTGACGTTAGAGATAGAATTCACCCTTTGGTCGGGTTTTTCCTACACTAATATATATATATATATATATATATATATATATATATATATATATATATATATATATATATATATATACACTAATATATATATATATATTTGTGCACACACACCATACAATAATCATCCTCTACTGTAATGGAAAACTCCATGTTTGAAAGTGATACACCTGGTAGAAGATCTGGAATACCTGTTTCTAATATTGTTACCCAGGCTAAAGGTAGTTGTAACCACCTGTAATTTTTCAAACATTATTTTAATAATAAAAATTTACTTATTATTACTTGACAATTTAATTTAGCATTTTTTTAGCTTATTTGACTATTTTGGAAAGTTATTTCGCACACTGTAGCAATACAGTAACCTTCCAAATCACTTAATTTTATCAAGAAAAGTAAAGTAATCACTTGCTGGCAATTTATTTACAAAACCGAGAAGTCAGCTCGCTTTTCCGAAAAACGCGACACCACACGCGTACCGACACCACATTGGTAAGGGATTAAATTTTATAGTTAATTATCGGAATCAATAACTTTGTTTTTAAACCATTTCTATAAAAATATTTCCAGAAATGTATTTCTCGTATTTTTACCAAACCAAGGGATCACGTTTAAATTTAGCTCAACGGGATACTGGGTACACGGGGTAATAATAAAACAAAACATAACCCACTAATAAATAACTTTCAGCCGCCCCTACCCTCCCTTCTTATCTTCTTTTTTTTTCTCTGTGTCTCACTCGATAGCACCATAGATCCATCACCATCATCTTTTCTTTTTTTGTTGGCTTTCGTCTATTCTTCCCAAACTGGATCACGAGGGAACCTTGGAGGGGGAACTTGATGGTGATCTTTCCCAAACTCGTCTCTTCACGTGATTCCACCAAGAAGGCCCTGGTCAAAGACTACTTCTATTCCTTCTTTTAAGCTAGTCGATGCAGTAGAATGGAGCACACACTCACCCTCCCCTCTAGGGTTTCATTATACATATCCTTATGCACCTTCCACTTCACTCACACAACTCCGACGCCGCTCCGTTTTTTTTTCGGCCAACTTCCAGCGAGTCAAATACGTGACATGCACGTGTAAATCAAGAAAAGGAAGTCAAATCTAGTGTTTTGTTTGAGTGGCGATTGCGAAGCCGCCACAGCCGTCACCTCCATTCCATCCGTTTCATCCTTATTCTTTTGGTATGGAGAGACCCGAACCAATTTTTTTATTCTTATTTTGATTTAAACTGAATACATATATATAAAGTGTTAATATTTTCATGGAATTAATAATGGATTTCAAAACATTTTAAACTAATTTCGTGTGGTAAACTTGAGTGGAAATGGTGTTTGTGTGATTGTTTTGGATTCGGGTCGGGTATAAACCCGTTTAGGATTCGGGTCAGACCCATCTGGGTCACGGTTTGGCCTCGGATATGATCTTGGATTTCTTAATTGTTATAGGTTCGGATTAATATGTTGATAATATAATTTAGTTTGTTGTGGTTTTGGGTTGGTACAAAGAATAAACTTGTTAACGTGTGTTCGGTTGTGTTTGGGTTTAGCTTATTTTCTTGATCTCGGTTGTTTTTGGGGTTGTTAATTGAGTAGTCTTTGCTTATGGCTTATTTTAGTATAGCTTTTTAGTTAACAAGCGTATATAACTTATGTTGATTAATATATGTCGACGGTACAAAACTGTTAAAAAGGGTGATTGTTTGGCTCGGTTTATGAGCTGCCAAGGAGGGGGCGTGCTCATTTGGTTTTGGTCTTGACTCGTAATTAGGTGTAGCTTATTTGTGTCAAGTCGTGATGGTTTCGTTTTTCTGGTTCGACAAGAAACACATGTTGCGTCGATTTTTTGTTTGAAACCAGGTATAAGAGGAGGGAACAGTTTTGAAAATGGGGTGTGATGTTTATTAGTCGTTCGAAAATATATAGAGTGCATTTTGTTTGAGTTTTCATTCAGTATAGGGTGCGTTTGTTTGGGTTTGCAGCCAACTGGTCCAGCTTGGGGGAGTTTTGTCATGGGCCAAGCCCAATGTAGGGTGCGTTTGTAGATTAACAGGCCACAAGGCCATGACCCAAAATGGGTGGTGTCTTATACTTTTGTTAAAAACGTAATATATAAGCGTGAGTATTTTTCGTCAAACTAACTAGTTTTATTTTTCTGGAACATTGGTACACTCGGTAAGTTTTTGATAACTAGGTTTGTAAATGGGATTTGGAGAAAATGAATATTTATCGGACCTGGTATATCGGATTAAAACATTGGACAATTGGATTATATCAAACAAATGGGACATTTTGGACTAGGGGACGAATGTAATATATTACACTCGTAACGGACCTAAATAGTCCAATAACATTTATTAAACTAATAACAAATGGGTAATTATAAACTGTCGGGAACATTATTTTGAGAAACTGAGTTTTATTGAAGTCACGACGACTTGTGAAAGTTATATAAAGGGACGTGTCAAGCCAAATTTTATAAAACTCTATAGACTTATACTTTGATGTCGAAAAACCGTTTATCTTATAAAAACCAGACAATAATCGAAACTTGTAGTTTTATTAAAACATTTACCATGTGATATACAAATTTGAGTTTTCTTATAAAACTTAAATTACCTTTCCAAAACTATATTAATTATTTCCAAACTATTTGGGGCTATTGGGTAAACACCGAAACGTATTAATTAACTTATTTAGTTAACAATATCTGTTGTCACTATTTTCCTTGACTTTGTTTATCATTCTTTTCTCGACTCAAGTTCTCGTCCGTACTTTTCTCGACTGTGTCGATTTTCTATTTCTTTTTTGTGTGAGTATTCTTGAGTCAATGTTTTCTTACCACCACACGAAACATTAACACTAAACTTTTTACAAAATTTGATACGAGTAATCCATGAAAACTAAAACACTTGTCTTTTCAAAACTCTTTATTTTTCGAGACGTATTCTGAGATATATTATATATATATATATATATATATATATATATATATATATATATATATATATATATATATAACGAAAACTAAAACACTTGTCTTTTCAAAACTCTTTATTTTTCTAGACGTATTCTGATATATATATATATATATATATATATATATATATATATATATATATATATATATATATATATATATATATATATATATATATATATATATATAATATATATATATATATATATTAGGTTGTGCCGATCCGGCACCGTTGTGCCTGTACCCTCGATATCGTTGTGTTTTGCCCATGATGCCAGTTGTGACCATTGTGAAATTTTGCGTTAAAGCAAGCTAAGGTGAGTTCATGGCCCCTACCTTTACTTGCTTTATAAATATTTGGGGGGGGGGGGGAATACATGCTCGTTTTTAAACTCAATGCTTGTTTACACTTAAACTCGTAACTTGTTTTTACTTGAAAACATGATTTATTTGCTTATTGAACATTAGTTTACCTTATTCTAAACACAAATATTTAAATATTAAATGTGAGTTAGTGCCCCACTTTACCTATACTTGTTTTACAAACATTGGGGTGAAAAACAGACAAAACTATTTTATGGACCAACACTATTTTTATCAAACTATTGTGTAGGATAGCCTAAGACACTGAATCCCACATGCCCAAAATCATGAACCGTCAATTCCAGCGGGGAAGCACGATTGCTATAAATAGATCTATTGGGGATGACACCTGGTGTGTGCACAAGTATATATATATATATATATATAAATATATATATTAGTGTAGGAAAAACCCGACCAAATGGTAAATTCTATCTCTAACCAAGATTGAATAAGCCTAAAGATCAAAGAATTTCAAACAAAATATAAAACCGGAAGTATTGATTATTTCCGGGTCGTGAGGTTCCGAATGAAGTGTGAATGGAACGGTGAATTTCGTTTGTGATCTAGTGATTTGATTAAGAGAGGAATTTTGGGATTAAATCTAAAATTATAAAACATAAATTAAAAAGTAACTAAATAGCATATAAAATGAATAAGCAAAACACAAATAATCAAAAACGCATTTAAAACTCAAAAAGGGGATTTAACGGGCCTTAAAACGGGTAAGAAAACCTAAAACTCAAAAATCTACTCTAGATGTGCAAATTTAGTTCCTAAAAGTCCTAAATGATAAAAAAGAATTTTAGAAAAAAGATTTGTATTTTTTTTACTTTAATTTTATTTTTTATGAATTAAAAACACTTTTGGCATAAAAAATATATAAAAAAATACCAAATTAAACTGAAAAATTATAAAAATTTCCAGAAAACTATTTCAGGTTATGAAGATCCTAAGAAAAATAAAAGTGAGTAAATAGCTTATTGGAATAAGCAGTTAAAAAGCAAAATGTGAAATAAGCTAAAAGAAGAAAGAAAAGGTTAAAACAATAACCATTGCAACCCTTGGCAGAGAAGTCCCAAGGGCGCAGATGGTATTGTGTGTGTGTCTTGAAGGTTAAGGCTGGTGAGGTCGAGGGTTCGAGCCTCAATCTCACCCTTGACTTCCCGGCTTCCCTTTTTATTTAAAAAAAAAAAAATCTTTTGGAACTTGTTTATAAGCTAAAAATAAGAACTTTTTGTGAAGACACTATTTTTAATACTCAAGAAATATGCCAGAATAAGCATTAGAAAAGCAGACTGCTATTAAGAATAAAGCAAGCTAAGGCTAACTGAAAAGCTCACACACAAGCTTCTATAAGCTTGTGTGAACTAAATAAGCTATAAGATCTAAAAAGCAAACTTAAGAGGCAAGCGAAACTGAATAAGCAGTACTAAACAAGCAAAAAAAACTCAAAATCCAAAATAAGCAGTTAAGGCAAATAACAGGCCAAAACAGACTAGAAGTGGCAACTTAGAGCTTAAGAAATAAGCACTAGAGCAATAAGCTATGCCACAACTCCTCAAAATTGATAAAGTTCATCAACAATTAAGCTTAAAAAATGAAAATCAGATAAAAAAGAGCTTATCTAGAGCTTAAAAATCAACTTTGAAAGAGAGTTGTTCAGACAAATAGCGACTGATGCAACAAGCAGGTAATAGAACTGATCTAGTGCTTTTAAGGCACCAATAAGCCACTTAAATCAATAAACTAAAACACAAAACTCAACACAGATCTAGCTTGAATAATAAAAAGCTTATAGACTCAATTTTAGACCCAATTGAGCTTATAAATAAGCTTAGAAAAACGCTGCACAGAACAATGACTTACTGATGTAGCAGAGTTATGCAGATTGATGTGCAATGTTTTTAAGACAACATTTAAGCAACCAAAAAGCTATGAATTAAACTTGAATTTGTAAAATAGCTTTAAGCTACAACTAAAGATCTTGAATATTGATTTTTAACTATTTTGAACTTCATATAAGCACTAAAAGTACTAATGAAAAACCACATCAGAGTGCATTTTGAATTTATGGTACTGAAAACAGGATTTAAAGAAAAATAGAACAAAATGACTAAAACCTATATGAAATTTAATCAACTCATTAAAAGCAATGTACAACACTTGTTAGGACTCAAAACTATAAAAACAAGGCCTTATTATAGATTTAAGCTTATTAAGCTAAAATGACTAGTTTATACCAAGGTTGTCAGGATCGGGATCCTACCTAGGATCGTTTTCTGCTTTGCAAGATCGGGATCGTTGGATCGGATCCTACCTAGGATCATTTTCGGCTTTTCCTTTACATATATATACAAACCATTTTTAAAAACCTTCCTCTCAAAAAAGTAAAAAAAAAAAAAAACAGGATCGGATCGTTCACGATCCTACGATCCTACGAGCGATCCCACGATCCTGTAACGATCCTACCTGAAAAAAATGGTTACCAACAGGATCGGATCGTTCACGATCCTACGAGCGATCCCACGATCCTGTAACGATCCTACCTGAATTACGATCCCGTAACAATCCTGCTCGTTTTGTGTGTGTAGGATCGTAGGATCGTACGATCCTACGAGCAGGATCGCGATTTTATGGTGCGCGTGATGTGTCATTGCGGTTTAGCAGTATTAATGCCTACTCAAGTTTTAAATTTATATTTAGCCGACTTATCAATAACACACACACTTAACGAGCAGTGTACCCGGTCAGTATGAATATAATAGTAAGTAGAGTGTCGATCACTAAGAGTGAAACGTATTATCTAGTTATTCTAATCAGTATTTTAATATCCTAAGTTAGCTATACAACCTAATCTAACGCAAAGGGGTTCAGCCTGAGAGACTGGCACGGTTTGGTTATGATTAAATATAAACTAAACTAATGAGCACGAATCAGCGATAAGCACACACGTACACAGATAGATACTTGAGACAATAAGAAGACCTGTCCTGATAATTAAGTAGCTTGTCACTTGTTTTATTGCTAGTTTTATATGAAGTGTATGTAATTAAACCTTTCTCGTTGGCTCTAATCTTATCGGCGAGTAAACCCTTAATGATTACTTATGTCTATCCTATTTATTAAGCGTCTCTTAAATAGGCGAGGAAGGGGCATGGCGACCCAAGCAATGCTCAGCTAGACACAGAGGTTATCAATGCACTAATAAAAGTCACCAAAGACATCAACATATAAACTTTAATTAATGGGAAAGCAATATTAAGGGGAGTGCATGATTTTCCGTAGTCACATGACACAAGCCCATCAATCCTGATGAATTAAAGTGTACTAATACAATAAAACAAAACTACCTAATGAATTGAATACATGCAGGACCTTCTTACAGCTCTTGTATCTTCGTTTAGGTGTGTCTTGTGATGCTTGGTCTTCTGAATTTGGCTCTAGGGTTTCTGTCTCTCTCTTCTGTCCAAGACTAAAAACTCTCGAAATTCGTCTGGCCTTGGGGTATTTATAGTTTCTGTCTGAGGGATAGATGCGGCGCATCTAGTTGATAGATGCGGCGCATTGACTTAACTTCGCGTGGGGTCCAAGATTAATATATTCAGGAATATTCGTACACCGTCTTTAGATGCGGCGTATCTTGACTTTGTATGCGGCGCATGTACTTGGATTGTAACTTGTGAAATCTTGATAGTGATACGCCATATGTTAGAAGTATGATGCGGCGTATCTGGAGTAGAAAGAGCTTGATCTTCTGGATTTCAGTAGGCTTTTGACATCTTGCTTGTTTTGCTCCATAATTAGTCCAAAATCGCCAAGTTTCACATAATGCTTGTTTTTACCTGAGAATCACTAAAGTAAACATTAATGTATCAATTCTCATAGATAATATAATAAAACAAGTCAAATAAATAGGATAAATGATGATAATAAAATGTACTTATTTGAGTTCATCAAATATCCCCCCACTTGAACTTTACTTGTCCCCAAGTAAACCTTAGAATTAATCAAATGAAAATGTATCCTAAAAGATGTTAGGATTTATTTTTATATTTAAGCACGTATTCGTTTTGTCATAATCACACAACCAAACACTTAACGAAGTAGAAACCAAAATAAATTTTAATGTAAAACAATTCTAAATCGTTTAGTTGCTTAGTCGTGACGAATATTCTATCATAGGCTTGGCAAGTATACGCATCTCCCCCACTAAAGCCAAGGAATAACAAGTCTAAAGCGGTAAAAAGGGTTTGTTGGTTAAGGGTTGATCATCCTTTTTAATCTCTATCGATCTCATATTCCAGAAAAGGCGACAAAATCACAAATACATGATCGAATCCACGACCACGATACTTGCAATTGCTCAAATCCTTAACTCAAATAGGCTAAAGATAGGACCTAGTAATCTTCACCAATAATATTATATCAAAAAGGGCGACAAAATCATAAATACATAGCCGAATCCACGACTACGATACTTAAGATTGCTCAAATCCCTAATCTCAATAAATCAAAGGTTTGGATGAAGAATGATATAGGGTATGGATAATATTTGGGATACAAATTGGTGTAAAATGAAAAATAAACAAAACAGATAAATTAAAATCCTAAGTGTGGTTAATCACTTTCCCAACCATCCCATGAATAAGACTCATATCATTGAATAACTCACGCTTTAACACTTGAAACACACGCTTTAGGTAGACACGAATTATACTCAACAAGATCTCAATCAAAGAATAACCATAGTTGGCGTTCCCATAACGGCCAACTCCCATTCAATCCATAAATATAATATACGATAAATAGTGGTGATATCTCCCACTTAATACAAAACTTTACATAAGTTGGTTAAAACAAACTTCCAACTTTTCCTTTTTCTTTTTCTTTTCTATTTTTTTTTTCGATATTTTTTTTTATTTATTATTATTTTTTTTTAAACATAAATGTGTAAAATTTCACAACTTTTCTATCACTATTTTTCCGGATAATTTTTTCATACTCTTCATACTTTCAGAAATAACTGTAATAGTGAAAGTAGCAAACACACGAAAAATAAACTAAAAGATATACGATATTTACTTTCATACCAATTGCATTGTGCAATTTCCCGACCTAACCAAAGATAATGAATTACGCACGCGAACACAGGTAATGTAAGGAAACACACTTTGCCTAAAGCAATTAACCACGGATTTTAATCTACAGGGTAGGCTAAGGTGTAAGGGTGTATCGAAACATTATAACAAAGGTGTAAGAAACGAAAGGAATAACTTTGAGGGTTTTTCTACGGGTATCTTACTCTAAAAGTGAGAGTAACAAAGGGTTTATACGGGGGTTAACTAACCAGTGTAGTTAGTTAATATCACATAACATATAAAGGCTATTTGGGTGTAATCCTAGAAATTTACCAATTTAGACAAGTCACTCCAATTATATAGATAATACTTATTATGGTGGTCTCGAATAGTATACAAGCCAAGTTCTAAAGTTTACAAGTTACCAGCACACTAAAGTTTTAATATTTTTGAAAGAATAGAGTTATGTGTGCGGTTATGTAATTTAGACTTTAAACAGAAACATGCTAAAAAATTTTAAATTTTGATATATTAAGCGCATTTTAAGCATATTTTGAAAAAGTTTAGGACAAGTAAGTGTTCTAATTCTCCAATCCCCCCACTTAAGTTAAACAACGTCCTCGTTGTTTGTGTCAAAGGTTAAAAACTGAAAATAAAAGAATTAGAACAGAAAAACTCCCCTGAGATTTGCTCGGTATGATCCTTCATTATTCGTATAAGTGCAAAAATCAACTTTCTTGTGGATGAGAACGTTTAAGCTTCATAAATGATGTATCCACAGAAATGCAGGAATCTATAATACCATTCAGACTTTAACACACCTGAGTTAAGAAGGTTCAAACTTGCATAATACATTAGTAGTTAGTAAAAATAAAACTTCAAAAATTTAAATTGTAAATCATCAGGTCAGTCGATACGCCGTATCTTATGAAAAAAGATACGCCGTATCGAGCCTGGAATAAATACGAATCAGAATGAAAGATGCGTCGCATCCTTAACCAGGGATGCGCCGCATTAAAATACTGACAGAAAGTTTTAAAGTCAAAAGTAAAAATGCAGAAAATAAAATAAGATATGACCAGTGCAGGTGATGCGTCGCATCTTATGAGGGAGATGCGCCGTATCTTCTGCAGGTCTGACAGACTCAACACAGAACAGAAAAGTAAAAAAATTTTCTTCCGGGTTGTCTCCCGGTCAGCACTTGTCTTTATTCCAGAGTCTTCAAGTTAGACTCACGTTCAGCTCCTTATTTTGCTCTAGCGAGATCTTCCATCTCAATCTTTCTCTTAGTTCCATATTCAAGTAACCAAACATTCTTTCCGCTAATTGGAACATCCTTGACACTAATCTGCCTCTAGTAGTTATTCCATTCTGGTCGTGCCTTTGGAACAAAACTCCTTTAATCACCTTCGACAATTGGTGCACCTCAATCGTCAATTCTCTAATCATATAGTTTTGTTCTTTCAGCAACAATCCATTGATGAAAGTTTCGACCTCATGATGCTCCTTATCACATTCGTGGGTGAACTTAGATACAATCTCATCGGTTGTAAGTTTAATCCATGGTCCTCCGAACCAGCTTGGGAAAATATCAATCATGATTCCTGAAACACAAAACAAATAGGCTTCGAAGTAAAAAATTTCTAAGAGACAGGAAAGATGATTAGAATTTTCTCCGTTCGGGATAAATAAAAGTTACTGATATCTGAGACGATGGCCGTATAATAGGATGCGCCGTATCTTATAATTGTTAAAAATAAATCAGACTTTTATTCAGAAAACAGATACGCCACTTATGAATTAGAATGCGCCGTATCTAGTTTAAATTATCAAAAATCGATTATATTTATTAAAATTAAATGCGTCGTATTAACAAAAGCTAATGCGCCGTATATTCATTACGTTTAAAAATACAAGATTTTTGATTTAGTAGATGCGCCGTATCGATAAAGATCGATGCGTCGCTTTTGTTTAATAATTCGAAAAACTGTTTTTAATTTAAATAGAAAATACGCCGTATCTGTTAAAACAGATGCGTCGTATGGCGTTAGGGTTTAGAAAAATTTCTTATTAAAAACAGAATACGCCGTATCTTGGGGAAAGATGCGTCATACTCGAATTTATTAAACGCGTTGTATTTTATAAAAATTAAACGCAATACGCCGTATCTGTGAAAACAGATGCGCCGTATCGTTTGTATCAGCTTAATACAACGACAGCAGAATGCAGAAAAATAGAAAAAAGAAAAACAAAAATAAAAACAAACAAGAAGAAACAAAAATTAAAGAAACAAAAACACACAAAAACAGAAATTATGCAAACTATACAATGAATGCAATCTATCTAATATATAACAGGGTTAGTGGTTAGAATCTAAAAAGAAAAAAACTAAAAAGAAAAACCTAATTAAAAATAACATAATCAATTCATCGAACGGGCAAAAACTTATGCGCGGATGTGTCGTTACGGTTGCATATAATCTATCAGTTTAATGTATATAGCGACTTTCATAACCACTTAACGAGCAGTGTACCCGGTCAGTATGAATATAATGGTAAGTAGAGTGTCGATCACTAAGAGTGGAACGTATTATCTAGTTATTCTAATCAGTATTTTAATATCCTAAGTTAGCTATACAACCTAATCTAACGCAAGGGGGTTCAGCCTGAGAGACTGGCACGGTTTGGTTATGATTAAATATAAACTAAACTAATGAGCACGAATCAGCGATAAGCACACACGTACACAGATAGATACTTGAGACAATAAGAAGACCTGTCCTGATAATTAAGTAGCTTGTCACTTGTTTTATTGCTAGTTTTATATGAAGTGTATGTAATTAAACCTTTCTCGTTGGCTCTAATCTTATCAGCGAGTAAACCCTTAATGATTACTTATGTCTATCCTATTTATTAAGCGTCTCTTAAATAGGCGAGGAAGGGGCATGGCGACCTAAGCAATGCTCAGCTAGACACAGAGGTTATCAATGCACTAATAAAAGTCACCAAAGACATCAACATATAAACTTTAATTAATGGGAAAGCAATATTAAGGGGAGTGCATGATTTTCCGTAGTCACATGACACAAGCCCATCAATCCTGATGAATTAAAGTGTACTAATACAATAAAACAAAACTACTTAATGAATTGAATACATGCAGGACCTTCTTACAGCTCTTGTATCTTCGTTTAGGTGTGTCTTGTGCTGCTTGGTCTTCTGAATTCGGCTCTAGGGTTTCTGTCTCTCTCTTCTGTCCAAGACTAAAAACTCTCGAAATTCGTCTGGCCTTGGGGTATTTATAGTTTCTGTCTGAGGGATAGATGCGGCGCATTGACTTAACTTCGCGTGGGGTCCAAGTTTAATATATTCAGGAATATTCGTACACCGTCTTTAGATGCGGCGTATCTTGACTTTGTATGCGGCGCATGTACTTGGATTTTAACTTGTGAAATCTTGATAGTGATACGCCGTATGTTAGAAGTATGATGCGGCGTATCTGGAGTAGAACGAGCTTGATCTTCTGGATTTCAGTAGGCTTTTGACATCTTGCTTGTTTTGCTCCATAATTAGTCCAAAATCGCCAAGTTTCAAATAATGCTTGTTTTTACCTGAGAATCACTAAAGTAAACATTAATGTATCGATTCTCATAGATAATATAATAAAACAAGTCAAATAAATAGGATAAATGATGATAATAAAATGTACTTATTTGAGTTCATCAGTTTATACCTTAGAAACTTGAAATATATTATAAAACCTACAAATCTATGAAACAAAGTTTAAAACACCTTAAATTCAGCTTATATGACTCTAATAGAACTAAATTAAGTTGAGAAAATGCAAAAATCTCATGAACACAGCTTAAAAGCCGATTTAAAACCTTGTTCCAAACACCCCTTAAAGTGACAATTTTGGTATTTAACACTGATTTAGCTTAAGAACTTGATCAATTTTAGAAAACCAACTAATATTAAGACTACTTAATGACTTAAAAAGCAACAGAGATCAGAAAATAAGCACTTATCATTAAGCTATAAGAATAAGACATTTTTTTGTATTTTTATGAATATTGTGTAAAAACATAAACTAATGAGAATGAAACTAATAATGATAAAAAAAACAGTAATAATAGACAAATATAAGCAATAAAAGACAATAATAAGCAAAGAATAACAAGCAATAAGCACTCAAAATAGCTAAAAAGGTATTAATTAAGCTTACTTGGTCCTTTGCTCAAAACAAGGACTTATGATTGGTCCTAGAGCTGATCTACAAGCTCCAGCTTGTTAAAAACAAGCTGGTATCCAAGTGCTTATTGCACTTTAAGCAAAGTTAATTTTGAGTATGATGTAGAATAATTCAAATGATGACTATAGAAGCTCAAAGTAAGCTATGAATAAGCTTATTTGAGATCTCAACAGTATATTAATTAGCTTATTTCCACCATATTAGAGCATTTGGACATGAATGTAAAAGAGACAAGGTAATGAAACAATCTGAATTTTATTAATACTCTTAAACTATTACAAAGCTTGTAAATAAGACATAAATTAAGACAATAAGCAGTAAATAAGCTATAACATAAAAAACGACTTAAAGAAAAAAAGAGGTCAAAGATCCATTTATGTGTGAAGAAGCCTTCTATTTATAGCCTAAAGATGCACCTCCTAGGGTTTTCATGATCAAATCCCATCCATCCAATCAATATGTCGACATCATTCCATAAATCTCAGCCATAGGATTGAACGCCAAGGTGTTCCCACCAATCAAATAGCTCCAAACTGCCAACGTGGCCTAATAATGAGCTCATTATTTCTAACTTGTCAGCTTCTAGAAATGGTAAGTACAATGGAAGCAGGGTAAATGGTTGAAGGAGATGATGAACAGTAAAACCCGGCTTTTTTTCTATTTTGACCTGGGTTATTTTATTCTTTGACTTCGGGTTATAATATGGGATGGTTGGATGGGGTTATTTGGATCCAGATTTTAAAGGATGGGATGGGATGGATTGTTTATTGTAATGGGCTGGATTTTTGATTAGGATTGGATTTGTTTTTTTTGGGTTTTTATTTGTAAAACTTAACACTAGTTAGTTTAGGGACTAACCATGCAAAATTTTAAGGACTAACGATGTAAAAGGTTTTGGACCATTGATGTAAATGTTTTATCATTAAGGCCTTGGTTTTGAGGTTTTGGGTTTTTTGACTGATAGAAATGGTAGAATCACATCCCCGGCCTCGGCTTTTCTCACTCTTTCATTCTCGTGCTCGTTTTCGTCTGTTTTGTCTTTCTTTCTGTCATTTTCTTATATCCTTTACCTGCACATACACAAACACAAAAATAAGCATATATTTGGCATTTATGGTCGGTTTTTGGTCTTTTAAGTCCGTTTTTGATAAAGAAAATGTATGTTATTTAACACATACCAAAATCCCCCAGACTAAGGTATTGCTGTGTCCTCACGCAATGTCATCACATCACGCTTTTAAAACAAAAAATTTCAACCTCTTTCTACTAAAGATTTTGAAAAGTAGCAAAATATTACTCAAAAGAGATTAAGAAATCAATAGTTCCAAAAACGCCCCGTTTGACTAATTTATTTAAGGGATAATAATTACAATGCCCCAGTTGCCCAATATGTTTGCTTATCCGCCCCGATCTCGGAAAATTATGATATTAGACCAGGGCAACTCAACAACTCTCACCAAGATCCACCCTCAATGCAATAGATGAGGAAATGTGGATAAATCAACCCCAATCCCTACAAGAGATCAATGAGGAGCTAGATCGTCTCTATGCTTTCTCAAATATGGTGGATTCCCACCTTAGTGAAGCCATGGATCTTAAATCCATTTTTCTTGCCTCCATCACAACTCCACAAATAACCACCAACAAACAACCAACCTACATTCCACCACCTCCACCATCAAACAACCAACCACAACCACCACAAACCAATGAGCCCATTCGTCCTCTCGAGTATCAAAGGCATGAGTGCTCACAATGCGAGAGGACCGCTCACTTGGCCCAAAGGACTAACATTTTGGTCCATGAGCTCCAAAATGAAATGAGGTTCATTTTGAACCATATTCTCGAACTCCTAAATGCAATCTCTCATCCTCCGCAATAGGCAATTCTTAGTTTCTTCCTAGTATCCTTTTATAGGATTTTGTGGGATTGTTTTAGTAATTTTCTATTTTTAGGATCTTTTTATTTTGTAACATCATGTTTTGTGACTTTTGTCACAAACAAATTTTCAAGTAATAGATGTTATATTTATGCTTATGGGTGATCACTATTTGGCATAATATCTTAGTTTGTTTGATTTACTAACATTATTATATGGTTGGTTTGAATTCTCATAATGATTTGACCACTTATACTTAGGTGCATTTTTTATCAGACACGTATTTTTGACTTTTTAAAGTCAAATGGGTTGAACTATCATGTTTGGTTGACCTATACATATGCATTATGCTACTTGGTTGGATTGGTACCCTAGCAACGGGGAGTATAGATTAAGGGGGAGTATATCATGTACTAACTCATTATTTTGTAGCATTTCTCATCATTGAAACGTATACGTTGGTACCCTAGCAATGGGAAGTATACATCGAGGGGGAGCATACTATATTCTAACCATTTGTTTTGTAGGTTCATGCATCATAACCTTGGCACTCCAATTAGGGGGAGTATAATCCAAGGGGGAGCTTTAAAGTTCTTAAAATCATTGAAACAATCTTGGTACTCCAATTTAGGGGGAGTAATAACCAAGAAATGTTCACCACATTCCGCTACGCATATCTTCTTTTTGTTTCGACAAAAAGGGGGAGATAGGATTAAGTTTATACATCACTGTGATCATCACAGTACATATTTTTTTTACATCACAGTACATATTTTTATGCCTAAAATAGTTTTCAAAACTTGCATAAAACTAACTTAATCTATATTTTTAAAAGACTTTCACTTTAATTATTCCATTGCTTAAAAATAAACTTTATGTTTTGTCATCAACAAAAAGGGGGAGATTGTTAATACAAATATCGTCCTAAAAACGTTATTTATATTTTACGATCTTTGCTTTATTTTGTTAATGACAATTATAAGGTTTATCTTTAGCAAACCATAGATATAAGTTAAAGTCTTTTAAATTTATAGTAACAAGTCTTTTAAAACACATTTCCACATTACATGATCACTAGGATTCACATTGCATATATACATTTTACATTTACATGTTTTACTTTTATTTCTTAAATTAGAAATATTAAACATGACATCATGGCATACCTCATTTTGATATCTTTAGGATATCTTGAGGATTTTGGTGATATCTTGTATAGATCTTCAAGCTAAAGAGTTGACTTTGGAAGATATGGAAAGATTGTGCAAGATTAGGAAAGATATGGGAATATCTTAGCTGTCTGGTTCCCGCGGAACCAAACACCATAACTGGCGAATCCCAGAATTTGGATCCGCCAAATCTGCTGCCTGTTGATCAGCTTTGCCTATAAATAGCAAGTTGATCATTCATGCACACTCATCACTCATATAGCCTAAATTATATATTCATTGATTTGTATATTACTAACCCATATCTTTCATTCATTTCATAGATCTTACTTTTGTAGCAAAGAAGATAAAGCATACAAGCTTCAACATACTTACTGTTGCAAGTTTTATTAGTTAGATACTGTATGATTTATTAGTATTCACACATCATTGTTTATACCATTTATTCAGTAGTGATCGGTTAGTGTTTTAGTCATCAAAACACATAGAGTATCGGGAGTGGTTGTACCCTTGTTAAAGAACCAACAGGAGTGGTTGTACCCTTGTAAAGAACCCGGTGTTTAGCTTAGTACCGGATAAAGTGCAAGCGACGTGTATAAAGGTTTTCTCCGCCGAGAAGGGAGTTTGTTTCTTAGTGAAGAAATACTCTCGAGTTAGAGGCTCGAGGAGTGGAGTAGGGCAAGGAAGAGAGTCCTTGTAGCCGAACCACTATAAATCTCCGTGTTGTGGTTTAATTGTGTGCAATTAATTTGAAATCACGATAAGTCACAAAGCGAATTAAATTTAAAAATGGCAAAAACTATTCAACCCCCTTCTAGTTTTCCACAAAATGTAATAAGTTTTCCTTTAGGGAATGATATGGAGTACTAAATTACAAGCATCTTACAGCAACTATATGCAAATGACATTGTACCGAAACTTGAATGTCACATAGACTAATATTCTTATCAAACCAATGTTTAAGATTTTTTTTACCTAAATCTCTAAAGTGGTGACTACTCTATGCTACAAGTCAGGTACAAATGTACTTTATTAAATCTTAAATTGTAACCTCGCACTGGTCCCTGTGTGATTTGAACTTGCAGGAAAGGATTTGACTGGATCTAAACACACACCTTGTGTTAGATAGATACTTTGAGTAATATTAACTAGCACACGGAATTTACTAGCTAACACTTAGACGATTGTTTGTATGTATGATCAATGAATGGAATAGTGTATTTGTATGTGAGTGTATGAACAAAAAACAATTGTTTTTCTTCCAAAAATGATTCAATATTATTATATCAATAATACGAGTGATCTTCTATCACTAGGGTTTACAACCATGAATCTTAACAAGAGATATCGTTCTTCTATATTAAAAACCTAACATATGATATCCTTTTATAGACCAAGGATTCCTGTACAAGATAACTATAATTCTATATAAGCAGGATATACACAAAATCCTTTCTAAAATTATCTATTACACGTTTACAAAAATATAAGCAGTACTAACTTCTTATGCTGACAGTACTAACTGACTTAGTACTGTTAGTGTATTCTTCAATATTATCATCAGCAGTACTAACTTATAACTGACAGTATCAACTGTTAGGTTTAATTCCTAACAATCCTCCCCTAACCTTATGATTTCTCTCCAAATCACTAACTTTGTTCTTGAATTAAACTCTATAAATGATGGAGGGATTCTTCCAAACACCTATCAAGTCAATCTCTTTGTTTGGGCTTTTCTCTGTTCTGCAAGATCAAACATTCTTTTGACTAACACATCTGCCATGTCTGATTCTGCTTCAACTTCTAGTCTTGAAGATACCAAAGTAACCAACACAGCTGTTCTGAGTGGATAGTCTTTCTCCACTAACATGTATATTTCTAAGCCATCCTTAGTAGAAATTCTATGCACTCCACATGTATCAAACAACTTCCATGAAACATCCTTTATTGCAGCTTGAAACCTCCAAATTGCTTCTCCTCCATCTGGTTCATAAAGCCTCTTCAATTGAACCCATAATTCCTTATCTTTATCTTCAATAGGATCTGCAACTCTGAATCTTTCTTGCACTAAATTCCACAACTGATTGAGATCTTCCCTATCAAATCCTCTGAGCATATCTTCAAAAAGCTTATACTCCTCAGTTATTCCACCAACTCTGATAACTTTCCATCCTTTCATTCTTCCTTCAGTAAATACTTCCCAATCAATAATAGGATGTTTTTCTTGTAGAATTTTGATGTTTGTGGATTCAGGAACTACCACAATCATGTTCTTGATTTGCTCTTCTATTAAGCTCTCAGTTTCAGTCCTTTGCCTCTTAGATGAATCAGACTCTAACACCTCTGGATCTCTTTTCTTTCCTTTATCATGTCCAGTATTGATGACAAAATCTGTTGCACTTGGCTTGTTGATTCTTGCATAAGCCTCATAGTAAGCTTTCTCTATCACAGCATCTGATTTTCTTTTGAAGAAACTTTGCTTCCAATATGCCTGATTGTTCAAGTAACTTTTCATGAAGCTTATCTGCTCTTTCTTTGTAGGCATCTTCTTCATGTATCCTCTCTTTTGTCTATCCCTGATCTTATGCATAAGATCACTCCAAGCTACTTCCTTATTCTTCAATAAAATAAAACTTGTAAGCTTTGCTGACTTTTCTTCTTCACTTAAACTCTCATCTTTAACAAGTTGCACTGCTTGTGCTTTCACAATTGGATCAGTAGCTATCAGATATTGTAGTTGTTCTTCAAATTGTTCTTGATCCATTTGAGCATCTGAAGCCATCTTTTCTAATCTTTTTGCTTCCATAAAATCAATAATATCATCTTCAGACATTTTTTTTGCTAACTCTGCATCAGTAGCAATTTGAGCTTGTTCATCTGCTTGTTCACTTTCTTGAAGTTTCTTTGCCACTTCTGCATCATAATCTATTTGAGCTTGTGTCTTGGGCTTAATCTTTCTTTTCAGAGGTTTTTCTTTCTCAATTAAAATACCTTTGCCCTTGTCTTTAGCAGTTTGTACTGCTACTTCTTCAACATCAGCAGTTTGTACTGCTTCTTCAACATTCTCAGCAGTACCTTAATTTTCCTCTTGTTCACCCATATTAGTATCATCACCAACAATGCCTTCTTCATACAATCCACTAGTACCTTTTTCATACCTCCCATGAGTTCCAGATCTCTTATCCCCTTGTTCTTTCCCAGATTTCCTCCCCTGTTTGGGAGAATCGTCACCATCATCATCTGAACCATCTGAACCATCATCTGAAGAATCTTCATCAAGTACCACCTTAGCTCTTTTCTTCTTTAGTTGATCTTCCAACTTCGTCACCCTGAGTGTCTACTTGGTGTATACCTTGGCAAAGTAATCCTTGTGGCTTTTGAGATCTTCTTCCAGAGATTCTAATTTTGCAGATAACTTGGTACAAATAGCTGTCAATTCATCAAGTTTAGAACTGCCCTCATCACTTCTAGCTGTGTTACCTGCTTGGAGAGGTGAGTCATGGGGCAAGGATCCAGTTTCCACTCTAGTTAGACTAGCTGTGTTCCTTCTCCTATAAGTTTTGATAATTGGGGGTGTATGGGTTATTTCAGGAACCATTGTGGGTGTTGGTAGGGGATCAGTTGGGTTTACTGACCCTTCACCCTGAACAACTTGAAGCATTTCAGGAAATAGAGGTATTTCTACCCCATTAAACAATCTACTTGCCATAGCCATATTTTGAAAAACTTTTGGTTGCAGGCTAGGAGTAGGAAAAATTTCTTTATGTTGCTTAAGCAAATTCTTTTTCTTATTCAAAAAGCTTTGAACAAATCTTGGATACATAAGAAATTTAGTTTTACTTTTTACATTAGCAACTATACTCTCAAAGATAAATTTTGAAAAATCGAAACCGTTGTTTGTTGACAGACATATGAGAGTAATAGCAATATTGCTACTGAATTGCTCCCATGATGTTCTTTTAGGACTTAAACAATGTAAGAGAGTATGGATCAAAAATCTCCATTGTAGGGAGAAACATCCCTTTTGAAAAGTGAGTTTTTAATTGGATGTATCATACCCCATTCTGGCAATTTCTTGCCAAATTTTAGTGTTTAGCATATTGTTGATACCCTCTGAATCTTGCAACTTAAGATGTCTCCTAAGAGTAGATTCGGTAACAACAAAAGATATGCCATCCACTTTGGAGTGAATTTCTATGTCTTCCTCTTCACTAATTTTGACAATGGCAGTTTGCCAAAACTATGTGATATGAGAGACAATAAGAGTAGGGGAAATAGTTAAAGCATACCTAATATGAGACGCGTTCAAGAAGTCCACAATCTCATAAAATTTTGGTCCATCCCCTTCCTCTGTTTTATCCAAATAAGCAACCTGGTTGTGCGTCTTGATAAATTCCAAATTAGCCATAATATTCTCAGTAAAAATTTATTTGACTGTGGTGAATAATGAAAATTTAGGTTAGAGAGTAGAAGATGAAAGTGAGATGAGATATTATTAAGAGAATTAGGGTTTCTATTGACCGACTTAAAAAATATTTTAACTTTTTATTTTAGGATAAGATTATAATAGAATAAAAGTTAAAATATCTAGAAGAGGATCCCTTAAAAACCGTAATTTAATCAGTAAAAATCGCAACGAACATCCAATGGCTAGTTTCTAAACAGAAATTAATTACTGACACAACAGTACCAACGGCTAGTTCAGCAGTACAAACTTTGCACTAGCAGTACAAACCATTATCAAAAAATTTCAAAGAACAATATTAATTTATATGAATTTGAAACATTATAACTCACATATAGTTTTTAGCAAACTATCAGCTATCAACGGATTTGATATGTCTTTACCAATGGCCGTTTGCTTTGGACTAGCCTACTCTTCACTGTTAGATATGGTGAGTTGATAACCATACAATTTTTGGTAAATTGTCAACCATAAACGGATTTGATTAGTCTTTACCAGAAACCTTTTGCTCTGGACTAGTTGGTTCTTATGTGGGTTAGACATGGTGAACCAATAACCATTTTTTATGTGCAAAGATCACACACTAAGAGCTCCAAAACACCATTTACTCCAAAAACATAAAGCACTTGATAATTATTTTATGCTCAGCATCCATTCCTGCAATTGTTAGTCCAAAAACAAATAAACAAAGTGCAAAGCACTTGTCTCACAACAACATAAGCATATGACTAACATTGCACCCAAATAAGGAAATTAGTTTCCTTGTGAAACCCAAGCCATCACAGACTTAGGTTTGCCTCTAGCATCAACATAATTAAACCTTTTTAGAATAGTTGGAGTACCATTTGATTGAAGTGGTCTCCAAACCCATGATGCAGATGCATTAATACCATTACCCAAATTTCCCTTAGCAGTGTTTTTAAAACTACCAGTATTAACTGCTTGCCTAGCAGTATGAACTGCTGGGTTTGCAATTGCAACCTTAGGCTTCCAAACTTGTTTGTTAATCACTGCATTGTTTTGAAATGGCCTTTTAACAGTTTTTGGTGCTGATTTAAAAGTTGTTTTTGCACCTTGAACTGTTGGTCTTGGGTAAACAGGTCTAAATGGTCTAGCAGTATGAATTTCTGGTCTAGCAGTATAAACTGCTCTTGGGCCAGACCTTAAAAGAACTGATCTAGGTATCATTCTAGCGTTTGTAGGGTGAGTGGGATGTCTTACTGAGTTCACCATAGGACTTGAACACCTAGTTACCCTGTTGTTACAATAAGCAGCAAGATGGTCAAAGCTACCACATGTAAAACAAGCTTTCCTATAGCAAACAAAGTCATCACCTAGTTGGTGAGACTTGAAGTTGTTCCAATTCCTTTGGTTACCTCTAGGCTTGTTTGTGGTTCTATACATTTCAGCATACCTAACTGTTGGTCTAAATTGTTTAGCATTGGTTCTAGGCCTAACAGTCTCAGTTCTGACCACCTTAGGTACTTTTGTTTTCTCAACCTTAACACTATCAGGCTTAACCTCAGCCTGAGCACTCTCATCATCATCAGAAGTCCAATCCTCTATGGTTGGAGCATTTGAATCCGTACTTGAGGACCTATCAGAGGACACTTTGTCCTCAGAGAGTGATTTATCACTTGCACTTGATGAAGCGAAAAGTGTACCGCTTTTAAGGGGTCATTTAAGCCCTAAATCGTATTTATTTGATCAAATATTGCCCTAAATCGTTCCTTTTGTCATTTTAGGTACTTTTGAGGAGAAATTTGGAAAAGGAGGCATTTTGGACGTTTTTGGAGCATAAAAGTGAAGAAAACGACAAAGTCTCAAAATTGTGCTGAAAGTTACCTTTGACGGCGTCAGATTTTACTCTGGACGGCGTCATGGTTTGGCAAGAAAAGGTGGACGTGAAATTTACTCATGATAAGCCAGTGAAAATAGCATGTGAATTCTGACGGCGTCACGCTTTAACTTGATCAAGGGCGTCACGGCTTAAATCAAAGAGGGACGGCGTCACGTTCAAGGTTCGACGGCGTCAAGCCTTGATAAGCCAGAATGGATTTTTGAAGAGCTAAAGAGGGACGGCGTCAAGAAGGTCATCCGGGAACCCTAGAAGCGGCGAGGTGACGGCGTCACAATCCATAAGGTGACGCCGTCAGATCCAAAAATCTATATATAGTTTTCTAATTTTTTGTCATTAGAGAGAGCTTAGTGTGTGGAATTTTGGGAGAAAACCCTAAGACGATTTTAGCATCTTTTTCAAGGCTTTTTGCCTTGAGATCTTCCATGTTACATTGAAGATAAGTTATCAATTAATCATTCAATATGTCTATGTGTTGTTTGATTTTATCTTATTCTTGTCTTTTGATTAACATGTTAGGCTAAATTTATCTTGTGTTTGCTTAGATCTAATGAAACCTAGCTATTGATTATTGGTTATTAGTGTGTTATTAGTTGTATTGGATGATTTTTTATCTATGTTAGGCTTAAGAAAACTGGCTAACTTCCTATTCGGTAACTTGCTTGAACGTCTTAAGAAACATGAACCAAATGCGTACTAAAGGTTTTTATGGTTGTATTTAATGCACAAGCGAATTCTAGTGATCCCATGTTAGGAGCTTCCTAGCCGGCTCGACATAGGAGTGAAGTAGGAGCTTGTAGAGTTGGGGAAGTACGTACGCCACCCCACGATTGGTATTAAGGAATACACCCGTCATCCACGCGACTAATACACACTAATTAACCGGTAAAAGATAGTTAGGGAGTAAGGAAATCTAAGTAAACACATTTCTCTACACATAAGTTTCTCACCACATTTTCTTTTTGTTATTTTATTTTATTTGCATCCGTAGTAATTTTGGGTTAGTTGACTAGCAACTAATTCCGCCCACTCTTTCAAAACCGAGATTTTACTTGCTTTCATAAAAAAATATAAAAACATAAAAAGAATCTTCCTCAACCTTTAGACCTATTAGAGTAGTTTTTCATACCTAACGAACACTATTCCCTGTGGAGAACGATCAATCCCCCGTACTTACCACTACACTATACTACATCGGTCAGGTACACTGCCTGGTGGGGTTGTAAGCCTCTTGAGATCCCTCGAGAGGTAAAACCTGTTGTAAGGTTACAAAACCACGCATCAAGTTTTTGGCGCCGTTGCCGGGGAATAGTTATTGTTTAGGTTGAATTTTTATTTTATAGGTCTACTCACTAGATTCCTTTCTAGTGAGATTTTTGTTTTATTTTTCTAGGTTTTCTTTAGTCTATCTTTTTTCTTCGTGTCTTTGTTCGTAACCATACTATCCGACATCATGGAAGATGGTAATATCCTTAATCCCAACAACCCACCACCACAACAACCACCACCTCCTAGAGCCCGTACCTTAGGAGAGTATTCCCGTCCTAGCCACCATGGCTATCGAAACACCATTGAGCTCACTCAAGGAGCCAATGTCACACCCTTGCGATCCGACACCATCCGGTTGGTGCAAAGCGGATGCGCATTCCATGGACTTCGTTCTGAAGATCCTAATCAACACCTCAAGGACTTTCTTAAAATCGTTGATTCTATAGACCTTGATGTTGCCACTCGAGAGACGACCCGATTGCGTCTCTTTCAATTCTCTCTGCGGGACCAAGCTAGTCAATGGCTAGAACGTCAACCCGCAGGATCCATCACCTCTTGGGATGATCTCACTACTCGTTTCCTTGCTCAGTTTTTCCCGCCGGGAAGAACTACCAAGCTAAGGAATGATATCTTGATGTTCCAACAACGTCAAGGGGCGAAACTCTCTACGAGGCATGGACTCGATTCAAGGACTTACTCCAAAAAGTCCCTCACCATGGCATAGAACTTTGGCTCCAAGTCCAAATCTTCTATGACCATATCAATTTCTCCACGAGGCAAACCATTGACCAATCGGCCGGTGGTAAGCTACGTGATCTAAGTGCGGAACAATCATGGGCTCTCCTAGAAGATCTTGCTCTTTATGACAACGAAAGTTGGAGTGATCCCCGTGATTTGAATAAAACGGTCAAGGCAATATCTTTGCCTTTGAACAATTCAAGCACTTCTGACCGTAGGATCATAGAACTTGAAGACCAAGTCAAGTTTCTCATGAAATCCTACGAGACTCCTAAACCTTCAAGCCAAGTGAACAAAATCACTTCTTCATGTGAATTATGTAGTGGTCCCCACGACACTCGTGATTGCATGGAACTCCCCGAACAAGCTTTTGTGGACTACGCATCCTCGCGTACCGACGGAGCGGGAGACAAGTGGTACACTTTTAAACCAGAGCCAAACCCTTATGGTGATTCATACAACCCCTCATGGAAAAATCACCCGAACCTTAGGTGGAAACAAAACCAAAACGCACAACAACCCAATTCTTCCAACCCACCTAATCGTTTCCAATCAAGCGGTTCCAACTCGAACCGTACTTTCAACAACAATCCTTCCGGCAATGGTAGTACCAATAACTTTGAAGGATTGATGTCTCAATTTATGGCATCTCAAGAAGCTCGTTTAGCCAAGTTTGAAGCCGATTTCAAACAAAAACAAAGCGAGATGACCAATAAGATTGACACATTGTTGAAAGCCCTCAATGACCGAGAAATGGGAGCACTCCCTAGCAACACGGTCAAGAACCCGAAACTAAACGTCAACGCTATTTCATCGGTTTCGTCCCCTAGTTCTTGTCCACAATATTATTCGGTCAATTCCATGAGCACGTGTTTCAAACAAACCCAAGTCGTTCCAAATGACCAAGAAGTTATGACATCCAAATTGGTCAACAACATAGTTGAAACACCTTCCACTCAAAACCTTGACGAAGAATTCAAGGAGCTCCACCTTGAAAGTCCGGTTGTTGATGAGTTGGATGAAAAGAAGCTCAAGTTAGGCGAAAAAGGGACCGCCTTCGTTCAAAACGAACTACCTAAGAAGTTAGATGACCCGGGCTTATTCGTTCTACCTTGCAAGATCGGTAATTCGGAGGCTTATGACACATTAGCCGATCTTGGATCAAGCCTTAACCTACTTCCGTTACCTCTCTAAACCTCTCTAAAACTAGGAAAACTTGAAGAAACCGAGGTGATAATAGGTTTAGCGGATGGGAGTGTTGCTTACCCGGTTGGAGTAGTTAAGGACGTTTTAGTACACATTGGAAAACTAACCATTTTAGCCGATTTTCACGTCCTTGATATGGTTAGCGACCCTACATGCCCCTTGTTGATAGGTAGAGGATTTTTGGCGACCGCTAGTGCTATGATTGATTGTAAGGAATCTAAGATAGCGGTAGGAGAAGGAGATACTTGGTCAGTCTATGATGTTAAGAAACATGCCTATGATACTAGTGAGGAACCAACACCACATTGGTTAGAATCAAATAGGAGACCATCTAGATATGGACCTTGGATTGATAGAGACTTCATAGGACCCCAACGCCCATTTTACCTAGAAGAGGACTTTGTTAACCGAACACATACGGTAGAGCAACTCTTGGCTAGGGACACCGAATTGGATCCATTTGAAGACCCTCTAGTTTTTAGAAGGATGATTGATTTCCTAGGAGTTTTGCCAATTAATCTAGGAATGAATAAGTGGACTGGTGAGGAGGATGATCACAAGTGGGATTGGGACAAACCACCCAAAGATGGAGATGGGTCATGGCATATTAAGATGACATTGTATGACCCGGATGGAGAGAAGTTTGAAAAGATATATCGTACTAAGCGGACCAATAGGAAACTTCAATCCAAGCTTAACCCTAAAGACGTCCTCGATGACGAGCTCACTTATATAGGGTAGAGTGACTTTGAGTCTAGCTACAAGACTCGTTAATAAAGAAAAGCGCTTCTTAGGAGGCAACCCAAGCTTTATTTTGTTTATTTGCTTTGTGTGTTTATTTATTTGTTTGTTTGATTTTATTTGCTTCCGTATGTATGTTTAAATTTTGTTATTATTGATTCATGTTCAAAGGTAATTTGTGAAAATGCTTTATCTTGTTTTTAACTTCGTCTTAACTACATATAAAGGTATTTTGCAAAAGATAAGTGTAAGGGAAATCTAAATCGGTTTATTAGAACACAAATGAACATGAATCGTAACGATAATAAATTAACATACATATTAGTATTTGTTAGAGTCAAATGCTTGTATCGAGTCATAATGATGTTTTGCAGGATTTCCAGGAAGTAAGGTAAAGGTTTTTCCAGAAATTTTCCGGAAACTTAACATGAGAATTTTTGTCAGGTCATTTCTGACGGCGTCAGGGTCTATAACCTGACGGCGTCAGATTTAATTTTCAGAAATTTTTGAAAGTTTTGTTTTTAAAAAGTTTTTATTAAAATCTCCAACTTATAATCTCCAGGAATCTGCAAAGTTATCATTCCACAAGCATTATATCCTTATATATAGATTTTATCCCGCCGATGTTATGCAGGTTTTTGTGTTTGTTTTCTCAGGTTTAACAGGTTATTTTGGACAAGGAGATGTTTATGGAATCAAGCTTATGGCGATGCATTAGTCATGGAGCTTCAACATTCTCCTTGGAGGAAGATTTAACCGTGTAATTTCATTATCCACCGAGCGAATCAGGGGAGTATTTGATTTCATTCTTTTACTTTTTACTTTTACATCTTGTTATTTGAACATTGGGGACAATGTTCATCTTAAGTGTAAGGGGGGGGGGGGGTAAAAGTACGATTTTAGAGAATGCCATTGCGCTTGATTTTTGTTTGTTTAATGGTAGATGTGTAATAAAACTGAGAGAAATACTTGTTAAGGTAATTTTAGTGCCAAATTTAAAATTTTTTACAACATATAGGAGTGAAACTTTGATCTTAATGAGCGTCTCACGGATAGGAGTTATATGACTAGCACAAAAAACC
The DNA here is from genome assembly GCA_021014915.2 of Artemisia tridentata subsp. tridentata. NCBI lineage: Eukaryota > Viridiplantae > Streptophyta > Magnoliopsida > Asterales > Asteraceae > Artemisia > Artemisia tridentata. The sequence continues at coordinate 317,920,992 of CP139507.1, read as the reverse complement.
GTACCACTAAAAAATTTTCCACCCCCAAATATGTGAGGTTCACCCCTAGAATTGGTAGGAAAAGCATTTATGCTATGATGTGTGTACCGGTAGCACTTAGATTCTAGAACTTGCGTTAGGACCATTCCGAGGCCACAAGTGAGACTACATTCGTGTAGTTAGATTTACTACATGATAAGAGGCATTAGGATTAACCCATTGTTTTACACCTGTATTTTTGTTATAATTACATTGGCTACATTGGTCAAGTAATTCTCCCACACCCTTTGCGTTGTACTCATTTTTAGTACACGATACCCCTAGTACACCCCTCAGAGCCTATCTTTTCGTTTCGACCTTTAAGCATTTTACTTAAAGGAAGAATTTGTTACACCCCACTTAAATGTACACCCAAATCGCCTTAGCCTACCTTGTATGCACTCATTTTTAGTGCATTATTGTGTCAACATTTGTTTAAACCCAAGTTAATTATCTAGTTGATTACATGGTCGCTAAGTCGAGTCATATCCTTGTACATATTGTTTTGGGACGATTGGGACTCATGGGTAAAGTACTAGTGTAATGGAGTAATGGGGAAGAACATCATTTATTACCCCCATATGTGCTAAATGTTTTAAAAGTACTCCAAGTTTTTCAATTATCTTAATTCGAGTCATTAGATTAGTATTTGTAAAGTTATGTAAAAGTTCAAGTGTAAGGGGGATGCAATGCCCCTATGATGTATTATTTTGGATGGTAGGGCAAAAGTGTATGCAAAAAAAAAAAAAAAAAAAAAAAAAAAATCTAAAAAAATTAAGAAAAATACAAAAAAAAAAATGAGAAAAAGAAAAGTAGAAAAAACATACGGACTACCATCCCGTTTTATTTTATGTTTGTTTTATGTTTTTGTTTTTGTTTTTGTTATTTCATTTCTAGCTTAAGATTGAGTCTAGTCTTGGCTTAGCAACATTGTATAGTACATGTAATTAATCAAGATCTTTAACTCGCCACCAGTAAAATATCCTTTATCCAACAAAACCGTGTTTTCCTTTTCCCTACACCTAACGTTATAACCCATTTAAAAGCCCTCTTTGATAGTTTATCTTAGGTGCTTACGCCTAGTGGAGGAGGTTTTCGATCCTTTCCCAAGCCTATGGTAATCTATTTGCTATGACAGGTAGTGAGAGATATTATCCGTTTTCATTTATGAGATTTATTTTGATGACACTTGAGAGATGTGAGTATCTAAACACTACTTGTGAGGTGCTAGTTCATAATCTCCGTGCTTATTATGATTGAAGTGGAACAATTATTTGTTGTAATTACTTTTATGTTTGCATTAAATGACCCCTAACTTGTATTTTGATTAGAATAAAAGCGCATTTGCTTGAGGACAAGCAAATCTCAAGTGTAAGGGTATTTGATGAAGCGAAAAGTGTACCGCTTTTAAGGGGTCATTTAAGCCCTAAATCGTATTTATTTGATCAAATATTGCCCTAAATCGTTCCTTTTGTCATTTTAGTTACTTTTGAGGAGAAATCTGGAAAAGGAGGCATTTTGGACGTTTTTGGAGCATAAAAGTGAAGAAAACGACAAAGTCTCAAAATTGTGCTGAAAGTTACCTTTGACGGCGTCAGATTTTACTCTGGACGGCGTCATGGCTTGGCAAGAAAAGGTAGACGTGAAATTTACTCATGATAAGCCAGTGAAAATAGCATGTGAATTCTGACGGCGTCACGCTTTAACTTGATCAAGGGCGTCACGGCTTAAATCAAAGAGGGACGGCGTCACGTTCAAGGTTCGACGGCGTCAAGCCTTGATAAGCCAGAATGGATTTTTGAAGAGCTAAAGAGGGACGGCGTCAAGAAGGTCATCCGGGAACCCTAGAAGCGGCGAGGTGACGGCGTCACAATCCATAAGGTGACGCCGTCAGATCCAAAAATCTATATATAGTTTTCTAATTTTTTGTCATTAGAGAGAGCTTAGTGTGTGGAATTTTGGGAGAAAACCCTAAGACGATTTTAGCATCTTTTTCAAGGCTTTTTGCCTTGAGATCTTCCATGTTACATTGAAGATAAGTTATCAATTAATCATTCAATATGTCTATGTGTTGTTTGATTTTATCTTATTCTTGTCTTTTGATTAACATGTTAGGCTAAATTTATCTTGTGTTTGCTTAGATCTAATGAAACCTAGCTATTGATTATTGGTTATTAGTGTGTTATTAGTTGTATTGGATGATTTTTTATCTATGTTAGGCTTAAGAAAACTGGCTAACTTCCTATTCGGTAACTTGCTTGAACGTCTTAAGAAACATGAACCAAATGCGTACTAAAGGTTTTTATGGTTGTATTTAATGCACAAGCGAATTCTAGTGATCCCATGTTAGGAGCTTCCTAGCCGGCTCGACATAGGAGTGAAGTAGGAGCTTGTAGAGTTGGGGAAGTACGTACGCCACCCCACGATTGGTATTAAGGAATACACCCGTCATCCACGCGACTAATACACACTAATTAACCGGTAAAAGATAGTTAGGGAGTAAGGAAATCTAAGTAAACACATTTCTCTACACATAAGTTTCTCACCACATTTTCATTTTTGTTATTTTATTTTATTTGCATCCGTAGTAATTTTGGGTTAGTTGACTAGCAACTAATTCCGCCCACTCTTTCAAAACCGAGATTTTACTTGCTTTCATAAAAAAATATAAAAACATAAAAAGAATCTTCCTCAACCTTTAGACCTATTAGAGTAGTTTTTCATACCTAACGAACACTATTCCCTGTGGAGAACGATCAATCCCCCGTACTTACCACTACACTATACTACATCGGTCAGGTACACTGCCTGGTGGGGTTGTAAGCCTCTTGAGATCCCTCGAGAGGTAAAACCTGTTGTAAGGTTACAAAACCACGCATCAGCACTCTCAAAACTTACTTCTACAGGCTTGTCTACTACCACATTTTCCTTAGGTTTTGGACCATATTCCATTTTGGGTAGTTGAAATTCCTCTAAACCTGTGTGTTCTAGGTCAATACCTGGAGGTGTAGGTATTCCTCTATAAGGAGGTGGAACAGACTTATACCCTAGGCCTGACTTAGCTTTGTTGAGGATTTGACATTCAATTATCTTTTGAACTCCTTTTGATGTGTATTCTAAAGTATCTACACTTAATTGAATGTTATCTTTAGCCTGTTTCAATTTATCCAACTCATGTTTTAACACACTAATTTCAGCATCTCTAGTAAATATATCCCTTTTAAGCACAACTACAGTATCAGAAAAAGTAGACTCATTATTCTTATAATGAACAATTTGCTCTTCTAACACAGCTAAACCCCTTTTATGATTTGCTAGATTGTGACTAGTCTGGTTTAACTCTATTCTCAGATCATTATAGTGTTTCCTAAGAGTTTCTAATTCTTTTAAAGCATCACATGATTTAGAACATTTAGAAACTTGTACCTCAGAATCTGAGAGAGCCATAAGAGCAATCTATGTAGATGTTTCTGCTTCCTCCTCTGCAATGTAGCTCCAGTCAAATCCCAATCCATCAATGGCAACCATAGCCTTTGAGCTTGAGTCTGTAACCTCCACAACCCTTGTCTTGCTTCCAAAGCCTCTGTTCTTGCCATCTTGTTGTCTTGGTATCCTGCACTCCCTTGAATAATGACCTTTCTTATGGCAATTATAACATTCAATCTTTGACTTGTCATATCCAGCAACATCATTGCTGTTTATGATTATCTTCTTGCCTGTTTTCTTCAAAAATCTCTTAGCCCTCATGCTAAGAAGAGAGAGCTGCCACTTGATGTCCATCTCTTCAATGTCATCTTCATCAATCTCTTGAAGATCTCCATGAGTCAACATACTTCCATTATGCTGAGTAGTTAGGAAAGCACAATAAGTATTCTCATCCAAAAGTCCATTAGTACTGCTTGAGGTACTAGCAGTACCAATATTTGAACTAGCAGTACCAATTGCTCCAACAACTTGGAATTCTTCTTCTGAACTTGAGGTACTGGGAGTTGACACAAAGGCCAAATTCCCAGAGCTTGAGCTTGTTCCAGCAACCTTCTTCACATCTTGCTCCACAATTTTGAAGTTGCTGTATAGATCCATTAAGCTCATGGAATCTATATCAGGCTTGTTCTTCCATACAACAACATGCATAGCCCATTCTGATGGTAGACTCCTGAAGAATTTAGAATTGAGATCTTCCTGAGGCATCTTAATTCCAAGAATAGCAAGTTGACTCACCAGCTTCTGAAGTCTGTTGAACATATGATCTAGTGATTCATTTCTTGTAGCTGAGAAGTTCTCAAATTTTTGCTTGAGTAGTGTCTTCTGAGTTTTCTTGGTGGCTTCATTACCACCATATCTGGCAACAATAGCTTCAAACAAAGTCTTGGCACACTTGAACTTACTGAAGTTCAATAATTGATCATTAGGAATGGTCATAAGTAGCATGCTTCTTGCCTTAAGATCATTCTTGTACTGGGCCTTCTCTTCAGTAGTCATTGGCTTTGTTTGCACAGTTGTTTCAGTCTTACCCTCAACTACTGTTGTAGTGGTTGTAGGCTTGAATGAATTCCCTTCTTCTATGATTTCCCAAAGTGCATAATCATGCACCTGGAAGAATTGCTCAATTCTTAATCTCCACATATCGAATTCATTGGGCTTGAGCATAGGAAGCTTTGCATCAACATTGATTGTAGATATCTCCATGTCCATCTGTTCTTCTTACGCAAAAAGAGAATCTTCTAATTCAAAGTATCAGTAAAATGTATCTGATACCACTTGACCGGATCTAAACACACACCTTGTGTTAGATAGATACTTTGAGTAATATTAACTAGCACGCGGAATTTACTAGCTAACACTTAGAAGATTGTTTGTATGTATGATCAATGAATGGAATAGTGTATTTGTATGTAAGTGTATGAACAAGAAACAACTGTTTTTCTTCTAAAACGATTCAATATTATTATATCAATAATACGAGTGATCTTCTATTACTAGGGTTTACAATCTTGAATCTTAACAAGAGATATCGTTCTTCTATATTAAAAACCTAACATAGGATATCCTTTTATAGACCAAGGATTCCTGTACAAGATAACTATAATTCTATATAAGTAGGATATACACAAAATCCTTTCTAAATTATCTATTACACGTTTACAAAAATATAAGCAGTACTAACTTCTTATGCTGACAGTACTAACTGACTTAGTACTGTTAGTATATTCTTCAATATGATCATCAGCAGTACTAACTTATAACTGACAGTATCAACTGTTAGGTTTAATTCCTACCCGGATTTCTCGGTTCAACTATAAGAACTAGTGTCGCCGGATTATTGAGTGTTTTTGCACCAAATTACATATCATTGTTAATTCTTCGTTGCATAGTTGGTGTTGGTTTAGGGTATGGGCATGTATTTACATCATGGTTTCTAGAGTTTGTTCCCATTCCAAACAGAGGGGCTTGGATGGTTGTTTTCGTGACTTTCTGGACAGCTGGAACAATTATGGAAGCTTCACTTGCGTGGATAAATGACATTACCTAAACAGAAGCTCATCTCTTCATTTTTAGCCAAAAGTTCTTCCTTATCTAACGAATTTTCGTATCTCTATAAAATTGTTTCAGTGGATCATGCCTACCTATGGTTGGAGGTTGTTACTAGGACTATCCACTGTTCCATCTCTTATAGCACTACTGTTTTATGGTCTCGTGCCAGAGTCTCCAAGATACCTTTATACACAAGGAAGATTAACCGAGGCACACTATATTCTTGCCAATGGAGCTACACTTAACTGTAAAGATCTCCCGAAGGGTCTGCTTATATCTGATCACATAAACGAGCCAACCAACAAAGGTCAATCATCAGAAAGTACCACATTACTTTCATCCACACAACATGAATCCAAAAATTGCCAAAGAAACCCCTCGTCCATAGTTATGCTTTTATCACCAAATTTGACCAGAACAACCCTTCTCTTATGGTTCTTGTACTTTGGCAACACGTTTTCGTATTATGGCATTGTATTGTTGACTTCACAACTAAGCATCGGGCAAAGTGAGTGTGACCCAACCACTTTACAATCAGATAATATTGAGGATTCTAGCCTCTATGTAAACGTATTCATCACTAGCTTGGCAGGTACCTCATATTCAAGTTCTTTTTGCGTTTAGTTTGTCTTTTTTTTTTATTAAAAAGAAAAAAAAAGCCTATAACTGAAGTCTAAATAAATCATGTGGGTATATTTCACAGAGCTTCCTGGGCTTGCTTTAGTAGCTTTTATATTGGATAGAGTAGGCCGTAAAATTTCAATGGAGATCATGTTAGTTGCAGGATTTGTTCTATTACTGCCATTAGTTGTCCATCAGAATGCGATAATGACCACAGGCTTTCTATTTGGAGCTCGTATGTTCATTTCAGCAAGCTTCATTGTTGTTTGTATCTATGCCCCAGAGGTATGTCCTTTGTTATAATACCCTGTAAAATTAGAACATTTCCATAGCTATTGTTACATACTTACATGCATGCTCATCGTTATCATCACAAAACCGTATATTTATTTGGTTCCATGACATTATAGATGTATCCAAAGAATTTAAGAGCAACAGGAGTTGGAATAGCTACAGCGATAGGCAGAATTTGAGGAATGGTATGCCCTTTGATAGCAGTTGGAATGGGTAGTAATTGCCAACAAATGCTTCCAGTAGTTTTGTTTGAGGTTACCATACTTCTATTAGGTCTAACTGTTATTTTGCTTCCGTTTGAGACAAATAGGAAGGAATTAGCAGACACTTTAGACCTACCCGTTCAACATGCTCAAGTAGAATGAATGTCCGTCATTATAGCAGATAGCGCAAGCACCATATGAATTTCAGTGTCGATATTTCAGGTAGTTTTACCATCATCTGTATACGTCATTTCTAGCATCTAGCTTATACTTGAGACTTCAGTAATCTGATACTCGGTACAGACAAGATAAGAGTAGACTTGTTGTGTTGGTCCGCCTCAGAATCGATACTTAAGCATGAGCAGTATAACTGGAGAAGCAAAAAACAACTTATGATTCATAGGTGGATGCCATGGATTAAAGCATGAATTGGGCATGACCAATTGACCATTTATGTGAATGGAGAATTTGTATATTATTTAAACAGTATATTTATCTTGAAACGATAATGGTGATTGTTATTTTATAACACAAACTCATCTTTTGTCTTTGCTACATTTCTTACTAACGAGAAACGATATAAACAAACACACGGGACCACTTTGATACTCTTCCTTAACTATGATAAGCATACTACGAACCAAAATGCAATTTTGTTAGCATTTAATTTATTAAGTAAAGTGATGGTCATTTGTAGTTTATTTACCTTGTAAATGTGTGTCGTATGTATGAAAAAGAATAGCATAGAAAGGCTTTGTGTTGGACCAACCTAGAATGTAATAGTCAAGTCCATGTAATGTGTAAAAGATCAAGTCCAACACCAAGCCCAACAAAAGCCCTTTAGGGCACCGGCCATATTGGCTATATAAGCATACTCTCACCCTCATTTGTAGTGTGCCTCAAAGTAGTGTAAAGGTGAGAGTGTGTAGGTGTGTGCTCTAAAGTTGTGTTTGTTTTCTTTCATGTTAAGCTAATACACATCGACTAGTAATTTACTCCATACGATCCACATACTTCTCTTCATCTTTACTTTATTGTCTTTGAGTGTCACGTTCTTTTATAATAGATTAGTTGTAGTGATAGAGTAGATTCATATAAGGATAACAAAATTATTTTGATTGATAACCATACCCATTCGACCCCTCTACAGTAAACTCGTACACAAAAGAACTGGAAAACAAAATACATCTCAACTCCAACATAAAGATTGAAAAAGTAAATTAAAAAGACCAGCAAGTAAATTTAATTTGATTCTACACCATTGCAAATGTTCTTTATCCAACTAGGTTGTGGATATACATGAATAGGTAGTTGCAAAGTACACAAGTGAAAACAAAATAATTAAAAAAAAAATCCCATGTCATTTGGTAAAATATTATTAACGAATTACTGAATAACAAGTAACAAAAATTCCTTCTATTTCCGAAAAATACAATTACATTCTAGTATAGTCTGAACCTATTTCTCTTTAATTAAGTATCAAGTCGATATAAATGAGACTCGAGCCGCCATTGTAACCTAAAAACTCAGTTAATCTTAGCCTTTGATCGTCTTGGCTTCAACACCATCCATAGAACAAACAAGACAACCAAAATGCAGGAATTATGGTCAAGTCAAACTCGACCTCAACCTTTCTCTGCTTGGTACAGTGAATCTGGTGCATGCTGGCTACAGTAACATTCACGTAATCTACAAACCTACAAAAGATAAATTTTAAAATCATATTAGGCAACGAGATGAGAGAAATAGATATTCTTTATAAGTCAAATGACTAACCCTTTGGAAGCATCTTCCAGACTAGTTAACAGCCTTATCGCATCCACGAAACGTAGGTCCCCTGCAACTGTCGATATCTGAAAACATAACACGCACATATCAAATAATAATATAATAATAAAAAGTGTGACATTATGAGATACAAAGGTATAGTTCAACATACTCTTTTCCATCGGTTAACAACATAGTTATATTTGTCCACTAATTGTCGCTCATGTGTCTGGAAGGCTTTAAAACTTTGTTCAGCTGGCAAATTGTTAAGTAGCACGAAACTCTTTTGATAAAGTCTAATACCAAATGATAAGTGAGATAAGAAGTAAAAGGATCAAAAAGAACATATATTCTCTTAATTGCTTGAAAAAGATCGACCCAACCTGACCTCATTTTGACCCGCACTATGAATATTACTTGTTTCGACCTATTATCCAACCCGCCCAAACCACCCATTTGCTACCTCCAATATATAGCATATCAGGAATACAGAAATTAACCATAGTCTCCATGGAGTTGTGATGCTAAAATATCCGAAATGCCAGCTCACTATACCATGTAGATGATTGTCCATGAAAGTGCATGAGTGCATCAACCATTTCCTTATTACTCTATATGCCCGTATTCTACCAGAAATCATGAAGTTTTGGCTTCATTTATTCTACCATCTAAATAAATAATCATGTGCAATTATCAACAAATAAGAAGGATACATGTACGTTTCAATAGTAATCGGTTGATTGCTGAGTTAACTTTCTGTATAGACTCCTCAAGAGTTGTTAGCAAATAGCTTCGTGCAATTGTATCTGACTGAAACTGTGAGATATGCCAACCCTGAGAAGTGACCGATAACGGATTGCATCCAACTGACCACACCCAGTCTTGTACAAAAATTACATCTTAGTCTACATGGATTTACATAATATCATGTCCCAGCTTGATTAACTGCATTACTATCAATTTATCATACCGAGTAATTTCATTACAACAAATAGGTGGCATTGATTTTCGGGCATTTCAGAAACTCCGTATTTAACTTTTACTTAGAACCTTTTATCAAACTACGTGTTAAGTAAAATATTGAGTCTTCTTAGAGACTAGAGGGAGTAAATATAATTTTTAAAATAGCATAAAATTGCCTCACATGGCGGCCTGTTGTATCAAGTCTTCAACAATGCAAGAAAAAGTTCTTATTTCAGTAATGTGTAAAAACATATCAGGTAACCTATAACTGGAGACGTTAGGTATATTTGTTCATCAATATGTCTGGAATACAAAAACATGAATCATGTTCTAGAGAGTATGCTAACTGCTAACTCCCATTTATCTAAGTGGCAACTGAATAAAACATAACCGGGTAGCAAAAAAAATGTGAAGTGTCTTCAAATGTTCTTGCAATAATTAGTTTATCCAAATTGATTTACAGAAGACGCTTCCAAAACATAACAAGTTTTAAAATTCAACACATGGAATACCTCAATTGCAGTTTCATGAGCTTGACTGTAAACAAGATGAAGCGGAAGCAACCCAGCAATATGTTCAGAAACAGCAGCCAATGCAGCTTTTATGGGCCTCCTACATGTCCCCCATTGAAGACCCGGTTAGATATTCCAATGCGGTAGTACATGAAGTATAGTATGGAATAGAAATGGCAATTTTGACCCATTTACTAATAAATGGGTTGGGATTCAACTAAAAGGATACAAGTCAAATGGGTTGAAATCATATTTTACATATTACTTATATAAAACGCAATAAAGATGAAAAAAAATGTTTGTGGGTCAGCAAACCCAACTTCCCCCATTTTTGCCACCTCCGATCTAGGTTAGTTATCTACACTCTCAGACAATAGAAAAATCACATCTTACACAGAGGAGATCTTAAGGTAGATACAAAACCAAATAAGGAATAATGTGGTTCTTATATAACCCTTTACAATTTAAGAATCAAACCTCACTAAAAAAATTGCAATAAATAGGTATCAAAGACTTAGGAATTTACTGAATTTTGCATGGTAAATATCAATATAAAAATAAACAAATTATTCTAGGCACCTCGAGCCCGATTTTGTATAACATCCGATGTTCTAATGAGCCATATTCATGTCACCTTTATATAATTACAAGCTTCTGTGTGTTTTTATTTCCAAATTCTATTTAAAACCGACCACTTCTACTATAATTATAGTTGTGGTTCTTTGGACTCCCAATTTGAAGATAAACCTTTTGCGTAATGCGACAATCCTTTAATCAGCAAACACATTCTGTGAAAAAGCCTATAATGATAATCAAAACCAGGTCAAACAGATGGAATGTCGGACTGGCATGCTTTATGATAAGCGAAGTGTTAGCAATAAATTAAAAAATATTAAAATTTCCAAAGAAATTCACCTCAAGTTCCACAACAGAGATTTCCCATTGCATTGTAGATGGCTTTCCCATGATGGTGAATCAGATTGAACAACAATAACCATATCAGAGAGTGCCTTTGCCTGATGATGTTTGTCCACTAACAATGGTTCACCATGAATAAACCAGAAAATTGGAACTTCTAATGTGGAACTACTATGGGCATGTGACCCTGCAATTACAGAATAAATGTAACAGTTATTTTTTTTCATTGCACAGAGTAGGCATGCGTATTTACACACTACTAGTATAGAATTTCCTGTAAAATTGCTTGCTGTATATTAGCAATAGTTGCATTGGCTACAAATGTATACAACTTTACAAATATCCAGTGTTCTAGAATTCACATATATAGAGAATAGAACACCTAATATCCAATGTTGTAAAATCAACAAATAAGCTATAGAATACTGCATGATGGTCTTATGCCTATGAAGTTGCAACATGCAGTTTGAAGTGTTTGGTATTAGTCAAATTATAACCGTATAACAATGATCATATTATTCATATATGAGATCGTGTGGCTCAAAATAAGAGTAACCATTCACTTGGATTCTAGAAATTCACAGCCAGGTAACTTTAGATCAAAATAGTCATAAAAAAATAAAAAGTAACATTAACTAAAAGAGCAATAGAACCCTAGATCTATCATCATAGCACACGCATATAACTAGCATAGATTTTTTCAAACTAAAGAGAAAGATAACCCTATTTATGATTCAGGGTGAAGTACGAAAAAATAAATAAATAAAATAAAATAAAAAAATAAATCTTTTACGGATGAAAAAGCTGGTATAAGGTATAAAATCAGAACCTTTAAGCGAGCCATGATCACTTAACCTCTACAACTGATGCTGCAGAATAGAAGAATCAAGAAATGCACAAAACATTTCTCACTTGCTAAACCCTTATACTCAACCAAAACCTCATGGATTGCCTTGAAATCATGCCTGCGGCCTAAATAGTCGATGAAAAGAGCTAAAACTTGGTCAGTGAGTTTAATACCAGACAAATGGAAGAAACCCATTTGAGGAAATGAAGTGAGGTGCGGCCAGCAAGTGGGGAGAGGTTTAGGGTTTGGTGGATGATGGTGGGTGTTAAGGTGATGTGTGTGAATGAAAGATAAAGGTTTTGGGTTAATGGGATTGTTTGGTCATCTGGGTTGTGTTTGGTGAGTTCAGTGGAGAGGGATTGGGCTATTTGGAGGGGGTTTGGATCTGGGGTTTGGGTTTCTGTTAGTGATGGTGGGGTGGTTGTGTGATGGTGGGAGGTGGTGGTGGCGGCGACGGAGGAGTGATCGGAGCATTGTTTTTGTTTTGGTTGGAGAGTTGCAGGAGTGGTTGTGGTGGTGTAAGTTGTGATGGTTTATGCGGAGGAGAGGGTTGTGAGATGGTTTATATGCATTGGTTTAGTTGAATGTTGTGAGAGTAAGGTGCAAAATGACCAAAATATCCAATTTCCCAGTATAAGTTTCCAAAAAGTTACAAGTTGCCCAAAAAACATTACTTGTTACCCAAAAAACAATACTTTCAACAAATGTACTTTGGTCGAGCACGTGGCATCCTGTAGTTGGCTATATTCGAGTTGCAAAGTTGCCCTGGTCTAATATCATAATTTTCCGAGATCTGGGCGGATAAGCAAACGCATTAGACAACTGGGGCATATTAGTAATTGTCCCTTTATTTAAATATACTATCTTTTTTGTACTTTTTTGATATGACAGGATGTTGACCTTCATTATTTCATAATAACTTTTAGGATCGCGGAGTAAGAAGCACTTTTCATGAAAAAGCGTTCATATGGATAAAATTCATCGTCCTTGTTTTTCACGAGTCCCCAAACCAAGCTTAAAAACAAAATCATTGTTAAACACAAGTTAGATGCCAACACTACCCATAGATGCTAATTGTGTACGCATAGCTACTCCTTGCTCCCTTATTCCTATTTCCTCTAAGTATTTTATGAAAAATGAGTTTTTCTTGATTTTCATAGATTTTTAGTCTGATAAAGGCACTAACTTTAGACGCTAACTAGTTTAAAATCCTTCCCTCGAAAACCGTTGCCCATAAAAATGAGGTCCACATCAAGGTCCTAATTTAACATGATTTTAGGGATATCCTTTTTAATACGACCGAAACAACTCATCTACGAGTCCAGAGATAGAAGTTTTTATTAGGATATCCCCAGAGTCGAAATTTGGTATTTTTAACATTATTAAGCACATATTAGTCCTCGGCCTTTTAAACAACCTAGACAACGGCAGCTAACCGTCAGGAATCCGGAGTCTTATTTTGACCTTGGATATTTTTCCTCTCCCTTTTTGAAGTCTGAGTCAACGGGAGCAAACTGTCAGGAAACAAAAAACTTTTATCGGCTTTGGATTATTATTATTTAATTTATTATTATATATTTTGCCAAATTCCGAGTCCTGCGGTCTTTCAACATCCGAAACAATAGCACATACTATCAGGAATCAGTTGTATTATTTCTCTGCAACACTGGCAGTACCTTGATGTGTACCCAACTCTTATAAGCAATAATTTTCTAAAGAAGGAGTAAAAACTAATTATCGCCAAAACCGTGCACCTTTAATTATTTAAAAATTTATATTTTTGGGATTATTTAGCTGATGGGAGCAAAAAGCCATAATTAACCTCAATGAGCTCTAAAGATATCCAACTACTCCACGATTAGCATCTAACTTATTTTTAACTCTATCATTTTTCGTTCTTCGCAAATTTAATATCTTAAATAATAAGATCCGCGAATGCTTAGTCTAATAAAATCAAGATGCGCATATTTAAAGTCAATTATGGAAACTTGCAAACTCTTGCTAGAATTCGCGTTTTATAGCTTCTTGTATAAGAGACTAGCACAACTTTCAATTATAAAGGTTAAGGGGACAAGCTAGAGCTCCACACGCTCGATCAAGTCAAAATTTTATTCATACTCTCACCAACGGAAAGTCAACAATGTGTCAAAACACTTATAATATTTTTTCAAAAATTTTTAAATTTTTTCTTTTTTTTTTCTTTTTTTTATTATTATTTTTTAGAAGGAAAAACGGGATTGCGAGAGTATACGGCAAAATGCAAGGTAAAATCAAATCGAAAGATTACCCCCCCCCCCACCAGACTAAAACAAGACATTGTCCTCAACGTTTTGAGATAAGGGTCCTCTTATGCAAATCTAAAGCCGTTTATTAATTATGCTAATAGATAAACATTAATCGATAAGATATAGGATATCGGATTTCCCAATAAGCACTGAAGGATGAAACTCGAGTGGAGGAAAGACAAAACCACGAGCACGAGAGTCTTCTTAATTCGGGTAAATCCTGGACATAAAACAAACAAACATGAAACATGAGAAATGGAAGAGGAGGGCCTCTTCACGTCACTTTTATTAGAAAATAGAAAGAAGATAGACACGGGTTGCCTCCCGAGAAGCGTTTATTTATTATCGAGTCGCTAAGCTTGACTTGCCCCGAATTTAGTTCTCATTAAGAACAAAAGGGCGGGATGGTTCAATCACCGATGAAATTTCCTCAATCTTCTTAGTCGAACGACAATAACGAATATTCCGGGATCAAATAATTCATTTTCATCTCCCAACTCGAATAAATCAAAAGATTAAGTCTTGGAGAATTTCACAAGATGAATGAGACCGCGACTATTTGATGAAGAAGAAATTAGTCGTTGTCTAATAATGCTTAAGAACCGATAGGATCCATGAATACCATAACGCACTTGTGATAAGTTAGTGTATGGACCACGGATGGTAATATCAATAGTCACTTTATCACAATTGGCTATTAGCTTCTCAAATACTTCAACCACGAAAGATTCTTCGGGCTTTGGCTCTATATCAACCGGGATAAACGGAGGTGGGATTTGTGCGGTACTTTGAGGGCAATGAATTTGCAACTCATCCATTTTTGTCTCCGTTTTGGACTCATCACTCTCCTCATTTTGAATATCAAATATTCGATTATCTGAATTTAGAGTAAATTCAGAATCAAAATCAAACAAAGGATTTGTGATAGTCATATCGAAAGTTTTTGAAATCAAATCAAAAGGTTTCTCAGATACCTTTGGGATTGGAACAAGGTCATCAATATCCTTAAGAGGATTGAATTTGACTTCCTTATCCCCCATTAAAAAGGCATCTGAAGGATCCTTAATGAGCGGATTGATCTTTGAGTTCTCCTCGGGAGCAACTTCGGGCTCATAAACTGGAATCTGGAAAACCGAAGGTTGGACGTCTTTGGTACTTCCCTTATTAGTAGGAAGCACCGTGTCATTTGTTACCTCGGTCTCACAGTCCACTACTTTAGGAGTAGAAGAAGTAGTAGGAACCGTGGGTCCTTCATAAGCAACACCACTTCGGGTGGTGATAGCGCTCGTGCCACCTTTCGGGTTAGCAACGGTTTTGCTAGGAAGAGACCGCGAAGTTGAAGCTAGATGGAATTGCTTGATGAGACTATCAAACATGTTCTCAATTTTTCTCTGAGATTGATCAATTTTGTCATTTGTAGCCCTAAGTTCATTCTTAAGCTCATTACCCTGTTTAGACATTAAATTTTGGAAATCATTCTTCAAACTTGTTATTTGATTTTGCATTGCCCTCATGTTAGCCTCATTTGTCTTGATGTAATTGGTAAGTTCATTTGAGGGAACAATCGGGGATTGGTAATTAGGAGCTTGATAGCCTTGATTGAAATTGACCCCTTGGGTCGGGTATTGATTGATCGGGGCTTGAAATTGGTTTTGCAAATTTTGCCCTCTTCCTTGATTTTGGTTGAACCTATTTTGATTGTTAGACTGAGAAAATCTGGGTGGTCCTGCTTGATTGCTAGCACGATAGCTCGGGACTACTTGAGGACGGTATTGAGTACCTCCTTGGTTGTAAGACCCGGCTACGACATTGATTTCAAAAGGACGGCCATCGATGGTAGTACAATTATAGTAAGCATGAGGACCACCACAAGTGACACAAGTTTCTTCCACTGCTTTAACTTGATCGGGTGGAGAAATTTGTGGGGTAGAAAGGTTGTTTTGATTAGAGAGAATCAAAGCTTGGGTAGCATCCGTGATTTTGTCGATTTTAGCATCCGTGGTAGAAATATTAGTACTCACTTTTGAAACAACCAATTTGTCCCGTGAAGTAGGCACTTTAGATTTGTTCTCAATGATAGTCAATATATCTCTTGGAGTTCGATTCAAGATATTGCCACCGGCGGCTGCATTTAGCGAATCTTGATCGGTTTGCGTTAAAGCATTGTAGAACGTGTCAATTTGGAGCAATTCCGAAAAACCGTGATGTGGGCATTTTCTTTTTAAATCTTTGAATCTTTCCCAAGCTTCCGTAAAACTCAGCGAATTTTTGTTGAAAGTTCATAATTTCTTTTCTGAGCTCTGTTGTTTTAGAATGAGGGTAAAATCTATTCAAGAATTTTGATATTAGATCATCCCAAGTTGTGATGGAATTAGAAGGTTCATTTTCAAGCCATGTCTCGGCTGCTCCTTTAAGTGAAAACGAAAACAAGATCAACTTCACCACATCATGAGGCACTTGGTTTACTTTTAAACTTCGAGTTATTTGGGAAAATCTTCTGATATGTGAATGAGGATCGTCATTCTCAAAACCATAGAAAGGATTGTTACTTATGAAATCTAGTAACTCGATTTTCAATTCAAATTCATCCGCTAGAATGGCTGGAATGACGATAGCATCTTCAATACCTATGGTAGGTACTCGTAGCAATTCTGACATAGTACGCGTATCTGCCATAATTGGAACAGGATCTTCATCAAAAGTACGTAACTCGGGTACGTCTCTTTGTTTACGATTATGGCTATGATAACGTTGAGTCGGTATTGTAGAAGATTTATCAATTAAGTTCGATTTAGAACGAGTGAGCATACAAAATTTAAATGAAAAATAAATTTTGTGTTGACACGAGTAGGATCATGCCTCCTTAGATCTTTGAGCCTTTGTGGATCGGTAGAATGCCTATGTAATCACAAGCACACTACAAGAGAATCTCTGAAACTAATAAAGAAGAAGAAGTAACTAATTAACTTTGATCCTCTATGGATCTTTTATTAACTAATAATGTTTTAAATCGATTGATTGATTGCTTACAAAACTCATAGCCGCATGTTTCTTTTATACTACAAGAAACCCTAAAGCAACATTCCTAAGAAAACGTGTAAAATATATGCAAATCTATTCCTAATATATCTCATGCATATCCATTCTATCTAATAATACGGAACTAACAACCGCAGCAATGACAACTAACAGCAGAAACAAAATGTACTACCAGCAGGAACTACATACCTGCCATCAGGAACCACTAATACTAACAGCAGCAATGAAATAAATATAATTTCTAATATTTCCTAACAACCCTCCCCTAAAATTGAATTTGACTTGGTTAACTTCAAGTTTCCAGATAGATCTTTGACGTCCAGGGATAGAGGATTGAATCAGCAGCATCAGAAAGTAACCAGCAGCAACATCATCATTAAGAGCAAAACTTCCAGCAGCAAGCTCTAAGTAACAGCAGCAACAGGAAAGTACATCATAAGCTGATCACCATCTGAAAGGCAATGTACTTGATCTTCACAGCAACCATAACTTATTGTACATCAAATCTTTGAAGTTTCATACTATTCTCATCACTTCCAGGTGTGTTAACTCCTGTGAGAGGTGAATCATTGAAAATTAATGGATTTGATGTCTCTTTACCAATAGTCATCACTACTGGAGTAGCCAATGTTTAAGTGTGTAAAAACATGGTACATTGATAACCATATGATTTTTAGTAAATCATCAACTATCAACGGATTTGATTTGTCTTTACCTGTAGCCGTTTGCTCAGGACTAGCCAATTCTTAGGTTGCATAACCTTGGTGAATTGAGTACCAAATATGGTTTTCCACTGCCTTTACCACAAGCCATACACTTGTGGGCTAGCCAATTCTTTGGAAACCCCAAAGGGTAAAATCAATGGCGAATTGAGAACCATTTCAACTCTCAGTAATGAAACATGGGTGAGTTGAATACCCTATAGTTTTGAGCAAACTATTACAGCTGTCAACGGATTTGATTATCACACTAGAGTCGTACCCTCATGGTGAGTCAACTCTTTCTTGTCTGTGAGACATGGTGAGTTGATTACCATTTGGTGTGCTGTAAGAAACCAACACTGTACCTGCAAATAAGTTAGGATTCAATCTATACAATTTTTTTTTCTTTTTTTTTTCTTTTTTTTCTTTTCTTTTTTTTTAACTAATAAAGAAACAAAAGAAAAGAAACATAAAGAAAATAAAGAATACAAATGTACAACAATAAGCATAAAGAGTGTTAGGATCTCTGGGAAATAAGAGTTTCATTGTTGCTGCCGATAGTGTAAAGCTGGTTCCTGCCGATAGTATGGTTCCTGCTGAAAGCTCATTGCTGCCGATAGTGTTATCTTGTTCCTGCCGATAGTATTGTTGCTGCGGATAGTATTAGTTGTTATCCGTATATTTAGAATGTTTGTTAAGATTTATTTTTAGAAGAGATTGTTGTTTATCTCTTCACACGTTTACTTGTAGAACGGGTTAGGGTTAGGTGATCTTGTTAGTATAAAAGATAAACCCGTCTATGAGTTTATGTACGCCTTTAACACCTTTAACGTTTTTTTAATATTCAAGAACACAATTCTTAGTTCATAGTTTGATCCATAGAGGATCATTGTTCGTTTAGAGTTTTCTTCTTTATAATACTTGCTGTTTAGTTTCCGCATAAACGCTTGTATTGCATACAGAGGTTCTTGTTTATACCAAGCTCAATCAAGCTCGAAGTACTCGATCCTACAAGTGGTATCAGAGCCTGGTAAGGATCTCTGATAAAGAAGAAAAAGGTCGATCTCATATCTCTTAACCCTCTCTCAATGGCAGACGATAACCCAGAAACCAATGTCATTAACCAGGAAGATCAACAACCCAAAACTGAAACATCCCAAGTCCAAACGCAAATCGTCACCGCGGTGTCCACCAACAATGCTAAATTCCCATATCTGAAGAAAGATGAGTATGAAGTCTGGGCTATGAGAATGGAATATTGGATCACAAACAGTGATTACAATCTGTGGAATGTCATTCTCAAGGGAAATAGCAAGAAGAATACAGGAAGGGACGAGGATGGCAATATTTATATAGAGCCACCTGTTACTGCAGAAGAGCACATGGCTGTGCAAAGGGAAACCAAAGCAAGAACCCTTCTGCTTCAAGCTATTCCAGAGGATCATATGAGTGATTTCCATCACTTGGATGATGCTAGAAAGATCTGGCATGCTGTAAAAGCCAGATTTGGAGGGAATGATGAATCCAGAAAAATGAGAAAGTCTATGCTTAAGCAAGAGTTTCAGGAATTCAAGATCTCTGAGGCTGAGGGGATTCACAAAGGGTATGACAGATTCCACAAGATTCTGAGTCAACTCAACCAGTTGAAAGCCAGGCCGGATGATGAAGATTGCAACACCAAATTTCTGAGGGCTTTACCACCATCTTGGTCGCAGGTTTCCATAACCCTCAAGGCCAAAGGAGGACTGGATTTTATGAGCTTTGATGATCTGTACAACAAGTTGAAAACCCTTGAACTTGATATCAAAGGGTATTCCACCTATACACCCCATACTCCAACCCATACTGCTTTTGTTAGTAACTCTGGTGCTAACAAAACATCATATGGAAACAGTCCAACTCCATCAACATCATCAATCTCTTACTCACCTGTCACACCAAAAGCTCAAACCAGTTCTGAGAATCTTGTAGTGGATCTGCTTCATTCATTTGTTGCTGATAGTACACCACAACAGAAGATTGTGTATGATGATTTCAATCAGGTTGATGAATTGGATATGGAAGAGATGGATTTAAGATGGCAGATGGCTATGATATCGTTGAAGTTGGATAGGTTTGAAAAGAAGGCAGGAAGAAGGGTCAATTTTAATGGACAGGAGCCTGCCAGGTTTGATAGAAGGAAGGTGAGGTGTTATAAATGTTCTCAAACAGGACATTTTGCTAGGGAATGTACAGACAAGAAGGTGGATGATAAAGCACGGTATTCTGCTTTCAGAATTCAAGAGTTGGAGTCAGAAGACCCCAAGGCTTTGGTATCTGTGGATTCAATGGTGGACTGGGAGCAACATGAGAAGTCTCTTGCAAGTGGAGCAGATAAGGTCTATGGGATGGTAGCTGGATATGGTGAAAAGAAACAAGTGGCTGGTCAGTTTGGAATGATGGGTCATCCATCTCAGGTACATAACTGCCCATTTGGTTGTGATTCTAAATATGATAAATTGAAACAGGAATTTGATGACAAAGAAAGTGAAAATAAGGATAACTTTATTCAACTTAAGGCTCATAAAAAGGCTGTTAAAACTTTAGAACAACAAAAGGTCTGGTATCAACAACAATAGTCTGCTTATGAAGTAAAAATAAAGGTATTGGAAAGAGATTTAAAAAATGCTATTAATGAGTTTAAACATACTGAACGGGAAAAAGCTAAGGTTGTATTAGATAATCAGGATTTAAAGTCTAAACTAGATGATACCTTGGCTAGATTTAATAAGTGGAAAGAGTCATCCACAAACCTTCACAGGCTTATTGATAGTTCTATGTCATCAAAAACTAAAAGAGGTTTAGGGTTCGGTGACCTGGTAGGGCCAAATCAATATTATGACCCTAATGAATATAGTGTTTTTAACCCAGAACCTGTAGATTATAGAAAGCCTGTAAAGTTTGTGAATGAGGGAGGGATGAATGATGTTCCTCCACCCATAACTGGAACATTTAAGCCTGCTAATCCTTTTGATGACTTTGATGATTCACAAATGATGTATGGCAAACAGGCAAAGGATTTGCCTAATCTTGATTGCGACTCTAATGAATTTGTCTCTTGTTCTTACAGTGACAAATCTTCAGAAATCAAGACAGATGACTATGCCACATGTGGATCAAGTGACAAGTCAGCATCAATAAAGTCAGAAGATCTCTCCTCAGAAGTAGCTAATGATGAATCTCACTCGAAGATAGCTGCATTTGAAGATATTTCTTTTGATAGTGTTCAAAACAATAATGTTTCTGGTTGTGGTTCTTTTTCAAACAATTCTAGTTGTAGTTCTGTTTCAAACAATTATGATTGTGGTTTTCATTATGTTAAGGATAATTTTGTTTCATGTGGTGGTTTGAATAATTCTGTGTGCAATGAGAAAGTTATTGTTAAGAAAAAGGCCCCTAGAAAGAAATCTTGCTTTGTGTGTCGTAGTTATGATCATCTCATTAAAGATTGTGACTATTATGAGAAACAGATGGGTTTGAATGCATGTCAAAATAGGTTTGTATGGAAAAATGTGAATGATATTCCCCCTTATATTCCTCAAGCAGCAAGGAGAACTTCAGTTGCTACTGGCAAGCCAGTTCCTGCTGGTAAACCTGTTGCTGCTGATAGGTTCATTCCTGCCGATAAGCCTGTTGCTGCTGATAAGTACATTCCTGCCGATAAGCCTGTTGCTGCTGTGTATTCAGTTCCTGCCAGTAGGATCAATCCTGCTGGTTGGAGAAGCAATTTGGCTAGACCTATCAGAAAACCTACTAGTTCTTACTTTCAAAATAATTGGAGACCTGTTTGTTTTGACACCAAAAATAAGGGAGGGGCAAGATGGAAAACTGCTGTTAAGTCCTCAGCAGGTTGTTCTTGGAAAATCAATAGCCAACATATGAAAATGAGGTCCAAGATCAATGGTGGATCTCATCAATCTCCAGGGTTTAATTCTTATTGATCCACTAGGCAGGCTCAAGTCAGCAATGGCTTGAGTCTCTCTTGTATCTAATGTTGTATATGTATTCTTTCTCTCAGGATTTTCCTTTTAGAAGCAAAGATGTTGGAATTGTTGATAGTGGGTGTTCCAGGAGTATGACAGGGAATTTGGATAGATTGCATGACTTTGTACCTTTGAATGGAGGTACTGTGACATTTGGAGGAGGAGATGGAATAATTTCTGGGAAGGGAACTATCAAGACTGCTAAGCTGGACTTTGAAGATGTACTTTATGTGAAGGAACTTCAAGACTTCAATTTGTTCTCTGTCTCCCAAATCTGTGACAAGAAGAACAGTGTTCTCTTCACTGAGAATGATTGCTTTGTGTTGTCCAAAGACTTCAAGCTTCCTGATGAAAGTCAGGTTGAACTTAAAGTTCCTAGGACTTACAATCTTTATAGCTTCAATCTTAGTGATGTGCAGCCTGAGGGATCTCTTGCTTGTTTGGTTGCAAAAGCTTCTGTGGATGAGTCTAAGAAATGGCACAGAAGAATGGCCCATGTGAATTTCAAGACCATTAACAAGTTGGCTAAGAATGGGTTGGTGAAAGGGCTTCCTATGAAGATCTTCTCTAATGAGCATGATTGTGTTGCCTGTAACAAAGGAAAGCAGCACAAAGCATCATACAAGGCCATAACTGCTGTGAGCAACATCTCTGAGCCTTTGCAGCTTCTTCATATGGATCTTTTTGGTCCTACTTCTATCAGAAGTATTGACCATAAGAACTACTGCCTGGTGATTACAGATGATTTTAGCAGGTTTTCATGGACTTTCTTTTTGGGTACTAAAGATGAAACTTATCCAGTTCTTAGGGATTTTATTGCCTTAACTGAAAATCAGCTAAGTAAAAAGGTTAAGTCTATAAGGTGTGATAATGGCACAGAATTTAAGAACTCTAATCTTATTGACCTCTGTGGGACTAAGGGGATAAAAAGGGACTATAGTAATGCTAGAACTCCACAACAAAATGGGGTTGCAGAAAAGAAAAATAGGACCCTGATAGAAGCAGCTAGGACTATGTTAGCTGAATCTAAGATGCCTACTATGTTTTGGACTGAAGCAGTTTGCACAGCTTGTTATGTGTTGAATAGGGTATCTATTACTAGTCCTCATAATAAAACACCTTATGAACTTTTGTCTGGGAAGGTTCCAAACATTAGTTACCTTAAGCCTTTTGGATGTCATGTCACTATTTTGAACACTAGTGATTACCTAGGCAAGTTTGATGGGAAGGCTGATGAAGGGTTTATTGTTGGATATTATGCTCATGGTAAAGCCTATAGGGTTTATAATCTGTCCTCTAAGAAAATAGAAGAGACTCTCAACTTAAGATATCTTGAAGATAAACCTAATTTGCAGGGTGCTGGTCCAGAGTGGTACTTTGATCTGGATTATCTATCTGATACCTTAGGTTATAATAGATTCAAATCAAATCTATCTGCTGGTACAAATGTTTCTCAAGCTAACAATGCAGGTACCTCAGATGATGATTCTGATGTAGAGAGTGATGAACGACCTATAGTTGTTCCTTCTTTTCCCTCTAACAACATTTCAGGTTCAAAGCTCAAGGATTCTTTTGATATGGCTGGAAGTGATTCTAGTTATGCAGAAGATCTTGCTAGGCTTCAAAGACAAGAGTTTAATGCCAAAAGAGCTGCTGAGATGTTTGATTATGGATTTTCTAAAGAGACAGAGGAGATTCTGAGAAAGGCTGAAGCTGAAGTTAGAAGACAATTGAATTCAACTGATGGTATTCATGTTCCTGCTGATCCCATTCCTGCTGAAAGTGGATCTGTTCCTGCCAAACCTTCAAGGGTTTCTGCTGATGTTCCTGTGTCTTCTCCATCTGTGGACACTCTGGGTGTTGTTAACTCCCCTGAAAGATTTCCAATTCCTTCTGATCTTGGAAACTCAGTTTCTTCAAAAGATAAGCCGAATGATCCTCATCATCAGTCCAGAACTGGAATTTTCACTTCTTCTTCATATGATGATGACTTCAACCCCTCCATAACTAATCAGGCATCCTCCATTGAAGTTAATCCAATTGCTACCAAGAGGATCAATACAGTTCATCCTCAGTCTTTGATTCTTGGAGATATAAATTCCCCTGTGCAGACAAGAAGCAAGCTACATCAACCCAAGTTTGGAGAATCTGCTTTTCTCAGTTATATACAGGATCAGTTGAGGAACAATCATACTGATTACTTACATTGTCTGTATGCTTGTTTCTTATCTCAAGTTGAACCAACTAGCATAGCTCAGGCTCTTGCTAATGATGATTGGGTTGAGGCTATGCAAGAGGAGATGCAGCAGTTCCAGAATCAGAAAGTATGGATGTTGGTGCCTTTACCTGCAGGAAAGCATGCTATAGGGACTAAATGGATTCTAAAGAATAAAAGGGATGCTAGGGGTATTGTGGTTCGAAATAAGGCTCGATTGGTAGCTCAAGGTCATAGACAAGAAGAGGGGATTGATTATGATGAGGTGTTTGCACCAGTGGCAAGAGTTGAAGCTATCCGATTGTTTTTAGCTTTTGCTTCCTTTATGGGGTTTGTAGTATATCAGATGGATGTGAAGAGTGCATTTTTGTATGGCAGGATTGAGGAAGAGGTTTATGTTACTCAACCACAGGGATTTGTGGATCCTCAGAATCCTAATTTGGTTTACAAAGTGGTTAAAGCACTTTATGGTCTTCATCAAGCACCAAGGGCTTGGTATGCACGGTTATCAGCCTTTTTGCTAAAACATGGTTACAGAAGAGGGACTATTGATAAAACTCTTTTTATCAGAAAGAATTTCAAAGATATCATCCTGGTACAAGTTTATGTTGATGATATCATCTTTGGTTCCACTAATGAATCCTGGTGCAGGGAGTTTGAAGAATTGATGAAGAGTGAATTTGAGATGAGTGCTATGGGTGAAATGACTTTCTTCTTGGGTCTTCAGGTTAAGCAGAAACCAGATGGAATCTTTATTTGCCAGGAGAAGTATGTTTATGACATGCTTAAGAAATTTGATATGGAAAATGTGAAGGTTGCTACAACTCCTTTTGAACGACCAAAGCCTAAGTCCAATAATGAACCTGATGCTGCAGTTAATGTTCATCTTTATAGGTCCATGATTGGATCACTCATGTATTTGACAGCTTCAAGACCTGATATCATGTTTGCTGTTGGTGCATGTGCTAGACATCAGGTTACACCATTGACTTCTAACCTTAATGCAGTTAAGAGAATCTTCAAGTATTTAAGAGGACAGCCAAAGATGGGACTTTGGTATCCTAAAGATTCTCCTTTTGTGTTGGAAGCATATAGTGACAGTGATTATGCTGGGGCTAACTTTGATAGGAAGTCTACAACAGGAGGTTGTCAATTTCTGGGTAGGAGGTTGGTTTCTTGGCAATGCAAAAAGAAAACTATAGTGGCTACATCTTCTACTGAGGCAGAGTATGTTGCTGCTGCTAGTTGCTGTGGACAGGTACTTTGGATGCAAAATCAGTTGTTGGATTATGGATTCAACTACATGAACACTAAGATTTTTATTGATAATCAAAGTACTATGTGTATTGTTAAGAATCCTGTTTATCATCAGAGGACAAAGCATATTGAGATTCGACATCATTTCATAAGAGATGCTTATGAGAAGCATCTTATTCAGGTGGTTAAGATTCACACAGATGATAATGTTGCTGATCTGCTGACCAAGGCTTTTGATGGACCAAGGTTTAAACATTTGGTGGTCCATATTGGAATGGTAAATCCTTAGTTGCTGAGCTTAAGGGGAGGATAAAGCTTAAGGGGAGGATTGTTCTTGTTGTTGTTGTATATTTTCTATCTTTCTTTCTTTCTTTTGATTTCTTTTCTTATTTTCTTTATTTTCTTTTGGTGTGTTTCTGATTTGTTTTCTTAGTTCAAAAAAAAAAATAAAAAAATAAAAAAATAAAAAAAAAATTGTGTATATTTTGTGTGCTAATAAGTGGTTTTGAGTAACACCTTGCAGGTACAGTGTTGGTGTTTACACCTGCACAATAAATGGTACTCAACTCACCATGTCTTGCAGACAAGAAAGAGTTGACTCACCATGAGGGTACGGCTCTGGTGTGAAAATCAAATCCGTTGATAGCTGTAATAGCTTGCTCAAAGCTATAGGGTATTCAACTCACCCATGGTTAATTCCTGAGAGTTGAAAATGGTTCTCAATTCACCATGGATGTAACCCTTATGGGATCCAAAGGATTGGCTAGTCCACAAAAGTATGGTTTGTGGTAAAGACACTTGGTATCCATATTTGGTATTCAATTCACCAAGGTTCAGTTGAAACCAAAGAATTGGCTAGTCCTGAGCAAACGGCTACAGGTAAAGACAAGTCAAATCCGTTTATAGTTGCTGATTTGCTAATAAATCAGATGGTTATCAATGTACCATGGTCTAACACACCTAAACATTGGCTACTCCAGTAGTGATGGCTATTGGTAAAGAGACATCAAATCCATTAATTTTCAATGATTCACCTCTCACAGGAGTTAACACACCTGGATGTGATGAGAATAGTATGAAACTTCAAGTGATTTGATGTACATATTGTCATAGTAGCAGCCAAGTTCAAGTGAAAGTAATGGTGACCAGTATACATGTTTTGAAGAAGATTTCTTGTTCCTGCTGAACTATTGAAGTTGCTGCTGGATGCTATAGAAGTTGGAATCTTGCAAGTTATGGATGTTGCTGCTGGTTACTTAAAATAGTTGCTGCTAAGTCGCAGTCCTCAAGCCTGAGAGTTGCAAGCTCTATCACATTGGAATCTTGCAGGTTAACCTAGTCAACCTCAAGATTAGGGGAGGATTGTTAGGATCTCTGGGAAATAAGAGTTTCATTGTTGCTGCCGATAGTGTAAAGCTGGTTCCTGCCGATAGTATGGTTCCTGCTGAAAGCTCATTGCTGCCGATAGTGTTATCTTGTTCCTGCCGATAGTATTGTTGCTGCGGATAGTATTAGTTGTTATCCGTATATTTAGAATGTTTGTTAAGATTTATTTTTAGAAGAGATTGTTGTTTATCTCTTCACACGTTTACTTGTAGAACGGGTTAGGGTTAGGTGATCTTGTTAGTATAAAAGATAAACCCGTCTATGAGTTTATGTACGCCTTTAACACCTTTAACGTTTTTTTAATATTCAAGAACACAATTCTTAGTTCATAGTTTGATCCATAGAGGATCATTGTTCGTTTAGAGTTTTCTTCTTTATAATACTTGCTGTTTAGTTTCCGCATAAACGCTTGTATTGCATACAGAGGTTCTTGTTTATACCAAGCTCAATCAAGCTCGAAGTAATCGATCCTACAAAGAGTACCATGATCAAGCAGAAGATGCTTTGGCAGCAGCAAGTTGATTCTGGATAAACCTGACCAATTGCCCAGCTGTGGTCAAGTCATTTCCCACTGCCATTTTGCCAATCTTCAACTTATGCTTTAGCATCCTTTCCATTAGCTCTACTGATAAAGGATATGGAACATCCACAAACATACAGAACACCTGTCCAGAAATAGTCTCCAAGACATGAACATTTGAAGAAGTATATAACCTCCAACTGTGTACTCTCCATGACTGTTGATTAGCCCACACATTATAAGCATCTCCTCCCTCGAAAGAATCCATCAACACTTTCAAATCCCCCCAAAGAATAAGACCAATCCCAGTAGCCTTATTGGTTTCATAATACTTCAGCACCATACCATATAGATTTATCAAGTCTTGCTTGTCCACCCGATTCAAAATCTCCCTAAGAAATGTAAAATATTTGGTTTTCCCATCAAGTGTGTACAAGGCATGGATTTCTCCTTGAGGAATAGGAAGAACCTCCCAAGCAGCAATATGAGACCAAGGGTGAGGAGAATCATCTTCAGAGTCACTTTCAGAATCAAACTGAAGTAATTCCTGATCATCCATGTCTGCAAGAGGCTTGGATGAAGACTTCTTAGCGTGACTCTTCTTCCTGATTCTTGGAGTTGAAGAAGATGAGTGAACTGTAGAAGGTGTCACCTCAGGAATAGAAACCTCTTTTGGTACACCAGGAGCAACAACAGTAGAGGTTGGAGAAGGTGGAACTTCAGTAGAAATGGATGTTGTTCCCTAAGCAGCTTCAGAAGGAATGGAAGTTGGTGGATCAGCAGGAATAGAGGACTCCTTGGGTGATTGTGGGGAAGTCTCAAGAGCAGAGGCATCACCAGTATGCTCAGCAGAATCAGTAAGCTTAATAGTTGGTTTGCTCTCTCTGCTGCAGTCAAACCTGGAATGGTCTTAATTTCCTCAAACTTTGCTCTCAGCTCAGAATCAGCATTAATGAATGGCATAACTGGATCATCAGACTCTTCTGCTAAGCCCCTTGCATACAGCTCATCTTGTCGTTCCTGTTTCTCTTTCCTTTCTATCTCAGCCTTTTCCTGTGCTTGTATCCTTGCTATCTCAGCCAAGGATGCTTCCTCTTGTCTTTGTTGTTCCTTTGACTTCTTTGATGGAGGAGTTTCAATGAGAATCTCCTTTCCTTTTCTCTTTGTTGCAGTAGAATGAACTCCTTCACCAGAACTAACATGCTCATCAGACGGAACTTGACCATCATTACCAGAGGGAATAGCAGCAGGATTAGAAACAGCAGGAATAACTGTACTAGCAGGAACATTGTCAGGGGCAATGGTGCCACTACCAGTAGCAAGGGATGAGCTACCAGCAGGATCACCCTGAGACTTAGAATCAGCTGAAACATCTTCACCTCCAGCAGAAACATCTGTAGCAGCAGGAATGTCTTCTGACGCATCTTCATCTGCTTTGCTGTCAGCAGCAACAGAGGATTGGAATTTTTCAAAAGCTGATATTCCTGGGGACTGCTTGTTCCTTCTCCTACTGAAAGCTCGAGATTGGGTAGTTGTAGGAGGCTCAGAAAAGGTAGGTACTTCAATATTTGCATTATCCATGGAAGCAGAAGCCAATACATTGAGTCCATCAAATTCCATATCAGCCTGATCATCTTCTGAATCAGAGAGCACAACCCTGTTTTTCTTTTGCTAAAGTTGAGCTTCCAAAGTGTTGACTCTTTCAGTTAGCTTTTGGATAGTCCCACCAAAAGTCTCTTTTGTTTCTTTGAGCTCAGTCTCCAATGAATCCACCTTTTTACCAAGGTTCCTTTTGGTGTCCTTTAGTTGAGACTCCAATGCTTCAACTTTCTTCATATACCTGTCAAGTAAAGTGGACGTAGAAGTGAGAGCATCAGGATCCTCAGCTCCACCAGCAGGAATACCTGTGGTGTGAACAACCTCATTGGATCTGGATGGAGAGACAGAAGAATCTCCTCCAATATTGGTGTCAAAACCAAAAGGCTGCCTAGATGGACTAGGAGTGGATAGCCTTGATGATGTGGGCATATCAATAGAAGGCTCAACTGCAGTGGATGGTTGGTCAACAGATGGGTCAACATTTTTTTCAACAGTGGTGGCTTGGTCAACATTAGGTTCAACATTGTTACTGGCTCACTACTAGGGGAAACTGGGGTATTGGGCCTAGGAGAGGGTGGTTGTTGGGCATCAGCAGCAACTGATGCACTTGCACCAGCAGCATTAGAAGTTCCAACATCAGCAGCAACAGGTGGTATGTTACCACCAGCAGCATCAGCTGTCCCAGCAAAATCATTGCCCCTTGGCAACATGGCTGGCAATAGAGGCTGATGTTCACCCTCAAATTTAAACCTCATGGTAGCAAACAGTTTACCAGTCAACCTAGCCATGATCTTAGGTGTGGGGTCAGTGGTCTGAACACCTAAGACAATTTGCAAGAATCTAGGGTACATAAGGAATTTGTGTTTAGCATGTACTAAGTTCCCAACCATCCCCTCAAAGATATACGTAGACCAGTTATACACCCTCCCATCAGACAGACAAATAAGACCAAAGGCAAGAGGACTTGAGAATTAATCCCAACCTCCTGACTTGATACTAATGCATTGTAAAAGGGTGTGAATGAGAAACCTCCATTGAGGAGAAAGCTTATTCTTATAAAAGGTAAAAGTACCAGTGACAGGATATCCAATGGCCGCCATACCATCTAGAATTTCTTGCTCTGTTAAGTTATACATCCCTTCCTCATCATTCAGTTGAAGATGAGTGCGAATGGACCCCTTAGTGACGATGTATTCATTCCCATCAATTGTTGCTACTATCTCCTGGGGTCTACCCACAATAGTTCGTACAGCAGCAGTAGCCCAAAATTTTCTTACCAACGAATCATATACTACCGTTGGACAATGAGTCAAAGCAAACTGAATAGAGGACCCACTCAGGAAGGTGAGTACCTCATCATACCCTGTACTTCGTTTAGAGATTTCAAGATACCCCACTTTGTTGTGATCATCTTTGTACTGTAATGCCGCCATAGTGATGAATCGATTGATGAGTTGGGTGAATGAGAAGTGATGAAATGGATGTTAGAGGAAAATGATGATTTTGGGAGTGGTATGAACAATTTAGGTCATTTACATGGTTACCAAACTTAGCAATTTAAATTGCAAGTATCTCGCGAACGTATCTTTGACCAATTTGACTTAAATTCAATCCCAAAATAACTTCCCCAATTATAACGAAACCAGCAGCAACCACTGGTCAAACAGCTGGAACAGTTGGTCAACCAGCAGGAATGAAGTGGTTTTGACCATGAGTCAAACTTATGCACTGGATCCGATCAATTCCTCAATCGCCACGATAATTAAACCCAAAACTTCAATACCAGCAGCAACCACAAGTCAACCAGCAGAAACAGAAGGTCAACCAGCAGGAACAAACTGCTGTTTGACCAAAACTCACAATTAACTCCAGAAAGTCAAATCCTTAATTAACGCCATCCCTGAAAGAAATTTATTTCAAAACCAACCCAACATTTAATTGCCTTTAATCCTCCATTGGCACTATAAAAGGCCTCAACATTCAACACAAATACACATAAACCCTAATCCTCCATTCATACACCATGAGTACTTCCAAGCCAACCGTTATAGAATTATCGTCTGATTCATCATCTGAGTCATCAGGATGGGCAAACTATTTCCCACCCAATGACTCCACTCAGATCAGCAGAAATGAAAAGGGCAAAGCAAAGGCTGAAGAAGTTTCGTCTGAAGATCTTCCAGCTTCCCCCTCCTCTTTGGATGACTCAAGCTCGGATGATGAGCTCTCTTTATGGCCAAAGTCTTTGACCTATTATCAAGGTTCTTGGGAAGCATATCCGTCGCATACTCCACTTTCAGTCATGCTCACAAGAGAAATAGAGAAAGTTGTGGCAGCCATGAGCAAGATTCCAGTTCCAGAGAAAAGTGAACCTCTTCCAAAGCCAATGCAACAAGTATTGGGACTTGCTTCCCCAAAGGTGTATAATTTGATCAGTGGCTTAGGAGTTCGCAAGGTCATGCCTGATAACAAGGGAAAAGGAAAAGAGAAGATGGAGTAGTTGGCTGGGTTGTTGCTGTGGTTCTGAGGACTAGGTGTTTGTTCCTTTTTTTTGTTGTTGTTGTCTAGTGTCTGGGTTCATCTGCAGTTTGTGTGTTGTTATTTCATGTTGCTTGATCGATCTGTAACCTCACTATAACTAATAAATAAACTTTGTTTTTCTTGATTACATAAGATTGAAGACTTATTATTTGAACTTGAGTTAACTACCTGCAAAATGGTTAGAAAACACAATATACAAAGAAAACACAAACAAATACCATCTGCAAGACAAAGTTAGTGAAATGAAATAATTTGATAATACCAAAAATACAAGCATAAGCCTCCCCTTAGGCTTATGCCTCCCCTCAAACACAGCAATGATGGGATCCACCATTTCTCTTGGATCCCTTTCTCAAATAATGACCATTGTGTCTCCAAGAACAACCTTTTGAGTACTGAAGATCAGTTTCCCATCTTGGGTCATAACAAATAGGCCAATAATCATTTTGAAGGAAACTGCTTGTAGGTCTGATGTAGGGTCTTGCAGCGTTCCTTTTCCAACCAGCAGAATTGGATGTACCAGCTGGAACTGGCTTACTAGCAGGAATAGCTGCAGGTCTGAAATGCCTACCAGCAGCAACAGGTGCTGGTTGTGTTGCATTACTAGTAGGAAAAGCATTTGCTCTAGGGACAAATGGGCGTATATTCTCTACATTTTTCCACACTGATCTAGGTTGCTGTTGTTCAACACAAACATGCATTTTACTCTCATAAAAATTACAATCTGTAATGAGGTGAGAGTAACTACCACAAACAAAACATGATTTCCTTTTAAAAACTTTGTTCTTTTCATGTCTTCTTTTATTACACACAAAAGTATCACAACCAATACTTGAAGGAGAATTGATTTTAACAGGATTAAGAGAACTATTGTCAAAAGAAGCTATTTTAGAAATAGATTCATCATCAGCCACTCTTGAGGATAAAACATCAGCCCTGTGTGTGACAGACTTATCACTTGAATCACATGAGGTATAGTCATCAGACTTGGATTCAGAGGACTTGTCACTGTTAACACAAGTGACAAAGCCATTAGATTCATTATCTGAAGTAGGCAAGTCATTGGACTTTTTGCCATAGGTCATGTGTGATTCATCAAAGTCTGTTTCAGTGTGGGGAGAAGTAGGCTTAAAAATCCCTGTTATGGGTGGAGGAACAACATTCATTCCTCCTTCTTTGACATACTTGACAGGAATTTGGTAATTTACAGGTTCAGGGTCAAAATGGCTTGGCTCATTAGGGTCATAAACTTCATCTGGCCCTATATAGTCTCCATACCCCAATCCAAGTTTAGCTTTCACAGACATAGAACTATCAATTAACTTGTTTAGGTTTTTAGATGTTTCTTTCCATTTATCGAACCTAGCCAAGGTATCTTCTAGTTTAGTCTGCAAGTCCTTTTTCTCTAAAATCACCTTAGCATTTTCTCTTTCAGAATGTTTTAACAAATTAGTAGTATTTACTAAGTCTCTTTCCAAAACCCTAATTTTCTCTTCATATGCTAACTGATTTGATTGGTACCAAGCTTTTTGTTTTTCTAAAGTTTTAAGAGCATTTTCATAAGCTTGAACTTTAACAAACAATTCTTTATATTGAGGCTCTATGTCATCAAACTCTTTCTTAAGGTTAGAGTACATTTCATGACAGCCAAAAGGACAATTTTGTACCTGAGATGAACATCCCATTAAGGCAAATTCTTCCACATCATCCTTTGCTTCATCAACCATACTGACAAGTTTGATTGACACTTTCTTTATTAGCTTCATCATGTCCTGGCCAATTTACCATAGAATCAAAAGGTAGCAAGGCTTTAATCTTCATGGCCCACATTTCATATTTATCTTCTGATGAAGACATTATGTAAGGGTTCAAGAGATTTGTTTAGAGAAGTTTTCTTCTTCGACAGAGATCCTCACCAGGCTCTGATACCACTTGTTGAAACGAGTAAGATCGTGCCTCCTTGATAGATCTTTGAGCCTTTGTGGATCGGTAGAATGCCTATGTAATCACAAGCACACTACAAGAGAATCTCTGAAACTAATAAAGAAGAAGAAGTAACTAATTAACTTTGATCCTCTATGGATCTTTTATTAACTAATAATGTTTTCAATCGATTGATTGATTGCTTACAAAACTCATAGCCGCATGTTTCTTTTATACTACAAGAAACCCTAAAGCAGCATTCCTAAGAAAACGCATAAAAGATATGCAAATCTATTCCTAATATATCTCATGCATATCCATTCTATCTAATAATACGGAACTAACAACCGCAGCAATGACAACTAACAGCAGAAACAAAATGTACTACCAGCAGGAACTACATACCTGCCAGCAGGAACCACTAATACTAACAGCAGCAACGAAATAAATATAATTTCTAATAATTCCTAACATTTTGAAAAAGAAAATATTTTTGGTTTTTTATATTTAGATAAATTGAAAATGTTTTTGTAAATTGATCCGTCAATCGGTTCTCGGTAGCTCTCTAAAATTACTCGCAAAGTGGCGGAGAAACAAATGTCCGCAATAATGCTAATTAAAAACCCGTTTCTTTTGGATCAACAATTTAATGTCAATCCTCCTTAAACCCCTATTATACGTTGTAATCTAAAGGTGAAAATAAAATATTTACAAAATCACTAATCTTCAAACGTAACTCGATATTCACTTCACAACTAAAAAACTTAGTTTGTGCACAAGTATATATATATATATATATATATATATATATATATATATATATATATATATATATATATATATATATATATGTCATATATATATATATATATATATATATATATATATATATATATATATATATATATATATATATATATATATATATATATATATGTCACAATTCGCATTTTTGGGTTTTTACTATGCACGGGTTTGCATTATTTCAATTAACGTATGGTTAATTATTAAACGTTACCACTCAGTCATTACTACGAATAATCTAACCGATACTCCCGACTATGATCCTAATATAGTTTCATGCTAATTTTAATGATATAAAATTTATATTATTAATTTACCCGGTGTTTTGAAACCTTTTGCTATATTTTACGTTAAGAGCTTATAACTCCGTCGTTTTACGATATTTCATCACGATCACTATTTTAACACCCGATTCTTATCAGTAACATGATTTCATAATTTTCACGACTTCGTCGTATTTTATTTTTATTCGTCACGTTTTATTTTCAGTTAACCCGGTACCCGATAACACCGAAATTATACACTAAACTAACTAAATCCTATCCTAAAATATCTTACAAACTAAAAATACCATATTACCTCTTCTAATATACTATGTGCCGCCCCCCTTATTACATATACTAGGCCTTATAAGTTAAAAAGCTTTAAATGCTCTAGTAATATAAATACTTGGTTTATTTTCCTAACATTTGTTGATAACAATTTCACTAACTAAACAAAAACACAAAGCTCTCTCCCCTTCTCCCTAGTACACGGCCACAAGAACAATATCAAGAGAAGATCCAAATTTTTAGAAGTGCAAGTATTAAACAAGTCTCATTTATACTCCTTGTTAGGATTTTGAAATAAAAATCCCAAGGTTTTAATCATTTTCATCCAAAACTCTTCAATAATTCAAGTAAGCTCAAGAACATTTTTATTGATCATTTCATACTTCATTTTATTCATATATTGTTGTATCTTCTAGTTACTTTGAGAGCTTACCATGCAAAAGTTATGTTATACATACCACTTGTTCTATTTTTCACAAAAACTATCTCAAACACTAGATCTGTACGTTTTATTTAACATCCCCGCGAAGCCCATTATTTTTAGCGATGTTTAGGACCCATGACACCCTAAGAAGGTGTATGGTAGGATTTGTGTATTTGTGGAGTTGCTTTGAAGTAGTTTGATCAAGCCGTGAACCGAGAAAATGAGTTTTTAACGTGTATATATACCTACTGTCCAAAAATACAAACTCTGGAAAAATCAGTAAACATGGCGTTATTTTAGCTTTCATATTTAGAAAGTACTCTCAAAAACGAAAACGTGAACGTTTGAATCACTAAAAACCGAGTTATAACGAAAGAGATACGAAGTTTTAAAGTTAGGCGACAAAAACTATTATTTTCAGAAAATGCGTGCTGTTGGCCGAACTTCAGGGGACAGAACGAGGCGTTAGCCGTAGTCTAGCTGAGCCGAGCCACTGAAAATATGTTAGTTCATGTTATGACGAACGCGTGGATATAAAGAACGTTGAAAACGGACTTGTAACGACCGAGATATGAATTTCTGAAAAGCCGACTAACAACACTCATTTTGACAGCCTCACTATAACTTAAATATTTTCTAAGTGTAAACAGTTTTTGCGAGGCACCATCTTACGAGCCATTTTCCCGTTGAGCGATTCGGTTTGGGCCATAAATTCCTTCAGGTGAAACGAAGTATACCCGGCCTACTTTCCAAATCAATCAACTGTTTGTTGATCGGACTTATAACGAGAAAGATATGATTTTTCTAGTTTCCCAG
This sequence comes from Artemisia tridentata subsp. tridentata, assembly GCA_021014915.2. Taxonomy (NCBI): domain Eukaryota; kingdom Viridiplantae; phylum Streptophyta; class Magnoliopsida; order Asterales; family Asteraceae; genus Artemisia; species Artemisia tridentata. The sequence continues at coordinate 317,885,231 of CP139507.1, read as the reverse complement.
AAAAACAACCATTACATGAAAATAAAAAGTGTAAAACTAGCAAGTCGCCAAGTTGATGACCGATTATCTACATGATCAAGACGCGTATGATCAAAAGTCAAAGGAGACGGCTGAGAGATTATGTTACAAGGATTTCAAAAACGTCAAGTTCTATTACTAACTCTCAATGTACAAGATTTTACGACTAGTTTTGCGAGGCCCTTTGGTCATATTTTCACAAGTTGTAAAAGTGATATTTTGCGACGAAACTATTATATTTGACGATAGAACAACAAATAGGGATCGTGGAGTAACGTTTCAACATTTTTACACGAAATATAGTATATGACTTGCCGAGATGTCAAAAATGTAGTTTTCGACGATAAACATTATTTTCAAAACCATCGAGTGGTATCGTTAACATACGTAAATGCATGAGTAGAAGCATTTCACTTACTTATATTAGATCATATCATTCATAATAGGTCGCAGTTAGAGACCGAGCCTCATTTGCATCATATCCATTGTGATCATTGTGCTATCATATCAGGTGAGTTTCATAGCCCCACTCTTATTCTTTAATAATTGTTTTAAAACTCTTTGGGGGAGATACATGCTTAAACTATTTGCGTACGTACATGATTGTGTTAAACTTACTTGCGTTACTCTTGAAAGCATTTCGCGGACCTAAGTATCAAACACTTGGGGTAGCCGTACATAAGTCTCCTCGTGAGCAGCATTGATAAGTCTCCTAGTGAGCAACATTGATAAGTCTCCTCGTGAGCAGCATTGATAAGTCTCCTTGTGAGCAGCATTGATAAGTCTCCTCGTGAGCAGCATTGATAAGTCTCCTCGTGAGCAGCATTGATAAGTCTCCTAGTGAGCAGCATAAGGTCTATTAGTGATATAGAACGCATATCGTATACTTACATGTCTTACTCAAGCTACATTTTAGCAGTGGGTTGTAAACACACCGGTTGCAAGTGTTGTTATGGGCGGGATTTGCAACTGAGTGGATTTACAATGCCTTTGCTGGGAAAATCTTAATTCAAATACTTTACTTGTTAAACAAACTCTATGAACTCACCAACCTCGTGTTGACACTTTAGCATGTATTTTCAGGAACTAAGCAATGGCACGCTACTGGAGGCTTTTGGCAGGGCATGGCATGGTCATAGAAGACTCTGATAAAACATTTGGGACCGCTTAACTTATTTTATGGGCCAACTTCCGCACCACTTTTCATAATGTAAATTTAACACTTTTGACTTCTCAAATATATTCTAAATGATTGATGTGAAAGCCGTTCTTTACACTTGTGTTATGATACCAATTGAGTTGCACCCCAGCGACACGTAAGCTTCCGCTGGACCCGATTTTGGGGGTGTGACAATATATATATATATATATATATATATATATATATATATATATATATATATATATATATACTAGCTACATAACCCGCCCGATTGGGCGGGTTCGCTTCATAATAATATTAATAATAATAATTGTACGTAAACAAATATTGAAAATAACAAAACATAACAAAAACATACAATCAAACAAAAATTTAAAAAAACAAAACATTGAAATCTTTATAAAGTGACATAAACATAATAAGATTTATCAAAGAGCAATCTAACAATTAAATTTATGTATTTTCTCTTGATCATATGCTAAATGCATATTGTCATAGTCTATTGTTTCCAAAAGCTCTTCATCGCTAACATCTTCTTTTTCTTGAAGCTCCATCTTTTTGTGTCTTCTTCGGTCTACCTTAAGCTTGTTTGGTTTATAATTTGATTTTTTTTCATGTTGCGCTTTTCAAAAGCGTCCCATTTTTTCTTCCTTAACTGAGCTAATTTTTAGAAATACCACTCAGCCCGATGGGCGGGTTCGCTTCAAATTATTGATTGACAAATTTTAACTGGACGTAAGTAAATAATGAATAACGGCAAATATGTTAAACAAAAATGATGAAAATAAATAGACAGTGTTCATATATTATATGTTAATAGAGAAATTATAAGTATGCCAAGAACCATAAACAACTTATTAGCTTATAACAGTTTGATTTACAAACAGACTTTCAATTTCAAATTTACTTCATATTGAACCCATATCATATGTATTAGTTTCCCTTTCAATAGAGCGTGATTTAGGTGATTACCATGATCGAGATTTAATAAATAAAAAAACAAAAAAAATCAACAAAAGTAAAATCAATAACCACTATTGCCCTAAACCCGTAAAATCAAAAACCACCTTGCAAGTTACACAAGTTTTGAACACTTTAATATAATAACATAATAGCAAGTTCTTAGAAGAAAGGGTATTAGCACCAATCTATATGTTTTGAACTATCTACTGCTTTTTAAAGAATATTAGTGGTGACAACGGTTAGTGTTTAGTGGTGGTCGTTTGATTAGTAAGTAAGCTTTGCTCTTGGAATCTCCCGAGCACCTGTCATCAAAAGTAACTCATAAAAGAAACAAAAAATTCATTCATTGGAGTGTAATTGTTGAAAAAGACGTGAATATAATTGTTGAAATAACCATTCACATGTTATAGATAAAATATTTTAAATATTATAAACATAAATACAATCATGAAATACTATCATTTGAAAAAAAATGCAATATGAATGTTAAGAAGTTAAACCCTATTCATAAGCAAATGGTGGGTCACAATTACATAAGATTACATAATAGTAGACCACCCTTCGAATCTCAAGTATCATGGCCATTATAGCTTGTCCCGTTTCATCTATGAGTACCATGGCTGCACCGGACAGATAGCTTGTCCACTTTAACCATTGAATTCCTGTCAACGAAAGGAAAACAAATGGTCATGTAACATTCAAGAAAAATATCAACTTTGCAAGTCATAAGTTGCTTGGTTGTATTACTAAAGGGGTCCTAAATTGCTTATTAAAACTATTAAATCTGGTAACTTTTATTTCATAGAAGCCGTACAACCAACTTAAAACAGTTAATGATGTTTGGGATTCGCTTAGCTCAATGTGCATACCAGCTAAAAAATTATGCACATACCGACATGTTTATCTTCAAGTATTAATTATTTCTAAATTACGTAGAAAAGCATTTTTAAATAGAGTGTTAAGTGTTTAGGATTAAAATCCATGAAATATGAATTTTTCGGCTCCACATCCAAACACCCTTATCCATTTTGGCTGTACATTAAAAAACGCTCATACATTATGAAATTGCATTATCCAAAACTTGATACCTGATTCAATTTTTGTCTGCACACCCATAGATTTCCCTGGCATAGATCAGATACACGTTCAGTATCATATTTTTGCCACCATCTATCCAACTCATGGTTCTTGTATCTTATGTCTTGCAAAACTTCTTCTATAGCAAGAGTTTCCCTTGTATGTATGCATTTTGTTTGAAATTATAAAAGAACAGAAGAAATAACGCAAAGTTGAAATATTTAAGGAGTCCATAACTATTTGCATACCTGGTAAATGGTTCCAAATGATCCAGTCCAAACGATCCACTCTGCCATGTAACTAACAGTCCAAACATACAGTCAGACACTCCAGTATCTGCTTAAAATTAGGTTATATGCACTCCAACATGCCTTCTTAGAACCTACGATGAGAACATTTAACAAAATGCAATATCAGGGGTCAAATATTCAGTTTCATACACGACTGTTTGATTATCTGATATAAAAACTAGTAAAACAGTTAGAAAGTAAAAGTGCTTTTAAATGTATTCAACGTTATGATTTATTTTTATTTTTATTGCAAATATAGATTAGTATTGTAAATCCTACGTAACATATTTATCATGGAAAATGATTATGGACAAAAAGTGTCTACTGATCAACCCAACCCACATTATTAAATCATACATTCTGATATGAACCCATTTTGACCCATTACTATCCCACCCGACCCGCTAATTGACCTAAAAAAACTTTCTAGGGGTTAGTTATGGATATATTGTGCTTACTTTAGGGATTCCATCTTTGCCAAGAATAAAAAGTTGACATCCCAAACTTGGTGTGCTGAAAGCAGATAAGGACTGAGGTTGCAGTAATGATCCAGTAATGAAACCACCATCAATCTCTGTGCCCCCACAATATTCCATGACCAGTTTGTATTCAGCTCTTCCCATCAGCCAAAGGCATTCATCCGCATTAGAGGCATCACCAGTCGACCCAAAGCTCCTACCAAATTGAACATACTGTGTCATGGTTACAGCTTAGGAAATAAACAATAATTTTAATAGTTGCAGACCCCTGTAAGATCGTGATCAGCTGTTGGAAGATTACTGGCTTGAGTTAAGTTCGCAGTGGTCCTCTTGCAAAGTTGCATAATCATGGCTTCAACTTTTATGGTATCTAATATTCCACGAACAACCCCTTGCTCCTCTTGTGAAGTAACTGTAAACAAATATCAACCAACAAATATTAGTTAAAAAGGTTTAGAATATTTATTAGGACATATTATTGTATCTGAGAAAATTATACATATAATTCTAAAAGCTTACTCTCCATGTGCTTAATGATGTCTTCACTATTCTTTGATAAGTTCTATTTAGCAGTTACCCTGCAGGACCGATCTCAGCAACATGATGTTCATTGCTCTCAGAAGAACCTATGCATAGTTCAAATAATATAAAAACATCTACAATTATTTTCATTGCGCATAACTCATAAAGTTGGATTACTTATTTTTATCTTTCTCAACGTGAATATTTTAAAAATTATAGAGAAGTGCATACCTGACACGGCTTCCTCCATATGTAATTGCATCTTGTTCACCAACCTAGCAATCTGAAACGTACAAGTAGATGAGAAAATCTTCAGTAACATGTACAATAGTGACTTTGAGGTGGCAATTTTGATTCGTTATGAATGGGTCAATCTGTTAGGAAGGTGTCAAACGGATATAAAGTCGTCAAAAATGCATTACTAATGCCAAAAACATGCTAAATTTTTTTATACAAATTTTGTAATTATATAATCTAACTTTCCTGATTCAACCCATACCAAAATTTACCCATTTTTGCTCATTCCATGACTTTTCCATTTATTCTATATTATAACACCTTAGACCTTAAAGATTAGGAGTTCTAATCAAGGCCGATCCAATACCATTTTGATCATGTCCATTTAATCCAGGACGTCTCATAATAGTTTTCAGTGTGAAATTTCGAATTAACCAAAGTTATTTCAAAGATAAGAGAATCCTTACATGTGCTCTAATGGCAGCTTCATATTTGGAGTTGGTTCTGGTCTATCAAGTTCTACATTAATAACAGTAGTAGTAACAAAAACTAAAAAGAGCTATACCAGTGATTTTATGGTGATGACATCATTAATCAAAAGCTTAGCAATTGCATCTAAACAGGAGCTATATATATCTCATAATGTCCAATGTTTATATGATTCATATCAAAGTGATTCCGGTAACCCGAGAGTAAGCGTAATAGGTCAATTTGGGTTATGTTAGATCTATAACGGGTCAAACAGACAAAACGTATCTAAAAATGAAACGGGTTGAATCATATTTGACACACTAACTGTTATAGTTCAAATTTACAACTTTGGACAAATACTATTTTGGGCCGAACCAACCCAACCCATACTGGCTCTTTCGTCGGCCACCCAGACCCAATCATTTTGCCACGTCTACCCGAAATATACAAATGTCAACATTTTTAAGACCAATTATGTACAATGTGAAATAAGAGATCATACCACCACCACTCGATTTAGAGGGAGTTTGTAATAGGCAGCAAGTGGACCACTCTGCAGTTAAAAAAACCAACACCTTTTAGGTACCAAAGCTAAAACAAAAAGCTTGTCATGTTATATCGATAAGCTTAATATATGAACTTACTGACCACCACTTAAATTCATATATGTTTGAGGCTTTGCTAGTAAAACAGG